>VWZK01022061.1:574451-592674 GCA_013396935.1 Baryphthengus martii
TTTCTTTTTCTTTTTCTTTTTCTTTTTCTTTTTCTTTTTCTTTTTTTTTTCTTTTTTTTTCTTTTTCTTTTTCTTTTTCTTTTACTTTTTCTTTCACCTTTTCTTATTTTTTCTTTTTCTTCTTTCCCTTTCCCTATAAAATGCAAATGAGTTCTTATAGTCTTTATCTCCACTTTCAAATAACGTGCATTTTAATCCAGCTTTAATTAAAAAAGGGGAACGGCAGCTTCCCAGGCCTTGGATCATCTTTGCGGCCCTTCTCTGGACCCTCTCCAGCCTGACCTCTTCTTTTATGTATGTCAGGGATGAGACTGGTCCTCGCTGTCCGTGTTCTACCTCAGTGGGATCTGCATCACAAAGTCCCTGCTGCCTCTTGACAGCTTCGTAAGGAAGCGGCGGGAGCTGAGGTCACTCACAACTGGTCCTTCAGGTCGGGGTTGGGGTGCACAGCGCTCCATTTCCAGGGCTAGCAGCTAACCCTGGTTGTTGCTGCGGCCAGGTTTCCCAAAGCGCTCAGCAGCTTCGCTTTCTGACCTATTTTCTTTTCCAAAAAGCATAAATATGAGGCCTGCAGGCTCCTCGGAGCAATGGATGTTTCCTGGGACTTGTTCCTTGACACCCCCTGCTGCTCTGCTCTCCTCAGGTCCCACGGCTCCTCCCCATCCCAGAGGGACCTGAGGGGCGGGATTTTCGTTGCTGTGTGGGAGTTAAATACCAAAAAACTAAATTTGCTTGGAAAAGAAAGTGTTTCACAGTTTCCACCACAATTTCTGTTGCAGCTTCAAAAGGAGCAACGCTGCCTTCAGAGCAACGGACAGGAATTCAATAGTTTCCCCAGAGCACAGACAGGCTCCTGCTGCCATTAGGTAGGAAGTGGGAAAGTGAAAATATTTTGAAAAAATTGGAACAAGGAGGTAGAAAAACATAAGTGGCTGCACAATCAAATTAAAATAGAAAAAAAAAAAGAAAGAAGAAAAAAGTACGTGCTAGAGATGGAGCTGCTCTAGGAATGAAAGAGCTGTGACAGGCATGTGTTGATGCCACCAGGCATAAGAGAAAAGAAAGAAAAATCAGGATAGTGGGGTGTTTTTTTTAGCATTTACTCCAAAAACACTTGCTGAACGCAGTGTAATCTCTTTGATATGAAGGTTAATTGAAAGAAACGGTACAGACTCCTTGGAACTCAGTCTCAAGTAGCTCCAAAAGAGAAAAGTTTTGGGCATGTAAAGACAAAGAAAGTGCAGTGGGAGCAAAAAAAACAGATTTAAGGGAGCTACTTGTGGGAAGAAGCAGGACCCACTCGCCCGGCTCTCCCTAGGGCAGGGCTCAGGTCCTGCCGGCACCAGGCTGTGTCCCAGGGCACCGGAGCAGTGCTGGTGTGAGCCCAGAGATACCGAAGGCAAAGCGCTACGGGCTTTTTCCTGCGTGGTGGTGCAAAGCAGAAAGTAAAGGAAAAAAGAGAGAAAGTTACAGTCAGACTCGTAACTTCCTCCCCAGGCCTTAAGTTGAGCCACTGCACAGGTCACGAACCTCCGTTTGAGGACATTTTTAGAAGTCTGTAGATCCTGCTTAATATTCTTCCCCCAGGCCTCTTTGTTCCTCCAGCCTTTGGCCAGAAGGAGAAATGAAAACACTGAGCTGGGAAAGCCGGGAACAATTCTCGGGGTCTGCAAATCCAACGAAAAATCACCGTGGGGTGCAAACGTCATGGGAGAACTTCTGTGCGATAGTTTCAGAGTGAGTTGGAGATCAAAAGGGTTCAAGACAGTCACCGGAGCTGCTGGAGGCTTCTCTGAACATTTTTGCCTCGGCTCTAGTCAGCACTTCTCCAAGCCTGGCTGTCAGCGCTTCTACAGCCTCCGCCACGGCGCTGCCTGCGCCCAGGACGCGGCTGAGCTCTGACTCGCGGCATTTTGGGGCTTCTTTGGACTCCTCTTCTGGGCAGTGCGCACCCCACCAGCCAGCTCGCCCCCGACACGGCCCCCTCCGAGCCCTCCGAGTCCCGCCGGCCCCAGGAACGCCCCGCGGCATCGGCCCAAGGCGTCCCGTCGATCGGGTGAACGTCTGCTGGAGAATTTCTAACCCTTGGCTCCTTCGCCACTATCTGAGCTGTGCTGTAATTGGCCATAAACATTTCCTGGTATCGTGCGCTCGCCTTGATTAGCCGAACGTGGAAAGCACTTACGATGCAAATTCCCCTTTAAAATTCCGTTTCCTGCGAACCCTCGATGAATCAGCTGTTGAAATCTCCCACTGAGAGCACTCTTGCCAGTACAAGTTGATAGTGCTAATGTTTGTGGAGTGGGAGCAGAAAAGGGGGAAGCGGCAGCTAAAGCAAACTCATCCGAACCGCCAAATATTTGCAGAAAAATACGAACGTTATCTGCCCCGATCTGTCCCCGACGCTTCACCCCACGCCCAGCCGGGATTGATCACCGCGCACCCAACCTCCTTCCTTTCAGGACTGAAGATGCAGCTGTGTTTTCTTTGTTCCTACTCCCTTTTCCAAACGCTGCTCTTGCCTTATTGAAGTCTTTGAAAAATATTCTGTATAGAAACAATTCTGCCGACACATCAGATTTCTCTGTGCTTTCCTCTTCCCCCTCCCGCGCTGCCAGGGAGGACATTTGCATGAAAATGGCCGCAATATTTCTGGAGCCATCACCTGGCCTCTCGGTTTCTGTTGCCGTCCTCCCTATGAGGTCATTTCCTCTGTGGGATGATGTAATCAACCTCAGGGGCACATTTCTGAGGTCAGGAGGGGATGGTTGGGGAGCCAGGGTGGGCAGTGGGACTCCTGTCAGCTCCTTGGGACCGTGGGGAGGGACGCAGCACCGGCTGGCACAGGGACACTGGCTCCTTCCTGGACCACTCCACCCTAGCCCATCTCGGGCCACCCCATGGTACCCCCCAAGCTTTCCTGTCCCCAACACAGGGGACAACTGCAAGAGTCACCGGTAATGCAGAAGCCAGAGCAGGAGCATCATCACTTGGGATGACTTGTTTCTAAAATGAGCATTTATCTGGACACAGGCTTCCCAGAGAAACTCTGGGACAAAAAAACCCCAGAAGTTGTGGATGCTCCATCTCTGGAAGTGTTCAAGGGAAGGTTGGATGGGGCTTTGAGCAGCCTGCTCTACTGGGAGTTGTCCCTGCCCACAGTACTGGAGTTGGAACCAGATGATCTTTAAGGTCCCTTCCAGCCCAATCCATTCTGTGATTCTATGATTCCAAGTTTCACGGTGATCCTGGCTAAAGCCTGCTGCCATCCTGAGACACTCTGAAGTACAATACACCTGGGGAGCAAAGGCTGAAGCATCCTGAGCAGGCACGGCACAGATCCGGGACCTCCCTCCAACCAGCATGGTAACCTCTGTGTCCTGTGCCCGGGTATGATCTCAAATCAATTTGATTGAGAGTATGTCATTTTTAAAATCTCCCACTAGTGTCAGGGCCTCAGCCTTTCCTTCTGTCATCTTCCAGACAGTATTTTTTCTATCTTATCTGCTTTCATCAAAATCTTGTTTCTTCCCACTGGAATCACCACATTCGTGATCTATACGCAGATTAAACCCTGGGAACAGATGCTATTGTCAACTTTTATTAATGTATTGCATTAAGAAAGGATGATATCTTTGCAGTCACTGGTATAAAACAAGACTCCACACTTCCAGCGAAAGCCTCATCTCCTGGAAGCGACAGCAGGAAAACAAAGGCTCTCCCGAGCCGGTGCCACAGTCACAAATCTGGGCCCATGTACCGGCTGTGGGCAACAGCCGGGAGTTGTAAGACAGGCGGCGCGATGCCCCGGCGCAGGCAGACGCTCCCGATGCCCTGACGCAGAAGGGGAATGATTTCTGAACTCGTCAGCGAGCCTCCCGAGGTCAGTCTCATTCCCTGGGACAAGTAAATGATGAGGCCGCTTTAGATATTTGTCTGACTCTCCCCGTGTTCTACTCACACGGCCGCTCTCCCCTCCCGCCAGCTGAGCACCATCTTCTCAGCGATGGGGGGGCTCTTGCCGCGGCCTCACGCTTTCCCCCTTCGCTGTTTATGTTTGTTATTTACACACTGGCCTCCGGCTGCGACTCTCATGCTGGAATGAAATCATTCGGCGCTCTGTTCAGCGAAAGATAAGAGAGGCAGGAGAGCTGCCAGCTCCGCGAGGAGGGAAACGAGGGAAAAATACCCGCAGCACTTTTCCCTGTCGTGCTTGTTGGGAGCTTGAACTTGGCTCCCACAGGCCAAAGGAAAACGCTGCTGATCAATCAACTGAGCATCTCATAAAGGACAACGTTGCTAATCAATCAACTGAGCATTTCAGATTTCATAGGCAGCTGGTCAATGAAGGTCCCTTCCAACTGAAAATTACTCTTCTCTTTCTCTTTCTCTTTCTCTTTCTCTTTCTCTTTCTCTTTCTCTTTCTCTTTCTCTTTCTCTTTCTCTTTCTCTTTCTCTTTCTCTTTCTCTTTCTCTTTCTCTTTCTCTTTCTCTTTCTCTTTCTCTTTCTCTTTCTCTTCCTTTCTCTTTCTCTTTTCTGTTCTCTTCTACCCCACCCCCTCAAAGAAGCAAGGTCTGTGACATAACCTGTCTGCCATTTAGCAGAGCTCCATTCCAGGCTCGGTGGCATAGCCTGGGCATGCACGCGCCCCTCCGCAGCGCCAGGTCCCTCCTGGCGCGCTCCCGGTGTGCTCCCAGTGTCCTTCAGCTCTCCTGACAGCTCTCTGCTCTCTCTTTGTCTCTTGATAAGGTCTGACAAGTCTCTGTGCTTGAAAAGGAGCAAGGGCTCTAGGAAATGCTCGTGTGGGGTGAAGGGGAGGGTTGGGCACTCCTGCAGAGATGGCTTCCCTGCTGGAAACCATTTCCTTTCCCAGCTCGCCACGTGCAGCGCTGGGAGAGCAGCTGGGATGTGCCGAGCATCGGCAGAAACCGCTCCATCACGAGTCACGTTTCGAAGCCCTGCAGCCCCAGAGGGCTCCGTCTCCTCTCTTGTGCCCAAAGGCGCCAGCGATGGGCACGCTGGACATATGCCCATCAGAGCCTACAGCTCCAACCCACAGAGCTTAAAAAATGCCAAAGGAGCAGTTTGCTGCTGCTCACAGGGAGGAAAACCAAGTGAAGGTGCAGAAAAGGAAACGTAAGAGAAGCCGGGCTAAGCGGTGCTTTTAGGGAGTGAGCTTCGGTTTGCATTCGATGATGTTTTCCTGGCAGGAGTCCCAGAGCGCTTGTGCATTTTCTGTGCGAGTGCTTCTGGGGAGGGGGAGAAGGGAGGAGGGGGCACGGGGGAGCACTGCTGCTGAGGGGAACAGAGGCAAATTGCTGCTCCCTCTGACTGCTGGGCATGTAACTGGGTTAATGGGGCATGTATTTTTAGCGCTGACTGGCCAAGCCTGCGCTGCTGCTGCTACTTAACCTGAAGGCCACAAAACCAGGTGAAGCAGAGCTCTCCAGAAAATGAGATTTGCTGCAAAGCACTCGTCTCTCCGCTCGCTTTCCCTCGGTTGCAGCATCGCAGCCCACAGCGGAGCCGCTGGCTGTCCACGGGAGCCCTGTGCAGGGAGGTGGGCGCCCGCCTGAGTGGGCACCCAGCCGAGCGGGCACCCAAGCGAGCTCACTCGATCATTCTCGTGCCGTGCCAGGTGCCAGCGCGCAGCCGGAGCACGCTGCAGCCACAGAATGACGCTGGTTCCTCCCCCAGCTCGGCGCAGCCCGCTCTCCTGCGTGCTGCCCCTCCACCCTGCCCCACAGGCTGCCCTGCAACTTGGTGGCTTCCAGGGGGTTATTTAACTCCTGCAGCTGCCCAGGCACCGCAGTCCCAGTCCCGGTGCTGGCGGTGACCGCACCACGTGGCAGCTACTGCAGGTAAAGCTCCGGCTCCCTCCGATAGATGGAAACACTTAACTCCATTAACCAGTCACTTCCACGCTCGCTGACTCGCATTTGAACCAAAGCAGGTTCAGCAGGGAAGCACCAAAGGCAACTTCTTGTCAGCGCAATTTAAACTGACACCTTCCTTCCCGGCAGCCCTGAAAGACCTCGCGCTCGGCAGCCATTCCCTCTCGCTGCGGAGCGGGGAGGCCTCAGTAGATGTTTCCTCAGCTCCAGCAGTGTTACAGTGGCAGGTAAAATAAATTATAAAGAGACAGAGAGGATACAGCAATCCCTGTCAATGGTCATCAGTGGGTGTCATCGCGAGCGGCCGACGTCTTCAGTACCGGCCAGGTTTTGATGATGGCCCTTGGTGAGGGAAGCCGCCGTGCCAGGCAGGATGGTGCTGAGCAGAGCCTGTCCCCGCTGTCACCAGCAAGGGTCAGAGGGGCTCCACCAGCCTCCCCCACCTCACCTCTTGCCATTTGGCGCAGCAGGACTGAGGCCGCTTCCCCATCCCGGCCTCCGCTGCCGCCTTCTCCTCAGGGATCACCTCCTACATGTGCAACCGCTTTGCACGTGTAGCTTGGAATCCGGGGCCGGTTGGGTAAATTCTAATTAGAACCTACATTCCAGCACGGCCTGAAGATTTCCCTTGCACCCAAAGTCTTTGGTTTCCTTTCCCTTTCTCCTTTCCCCTCTACTTTTTTGTTTTCTTTTCTTTTTTCCCCTTGTTAAACTCTATCCCTATTTCTCCTGGCTTAGCAGAAAGGAGCCGTCCCCCAGCGCAGGAGGGCACTGGAAGGGGAGCGAGCCCATGGGTGCCAGAGGGAACCTGTAGCGGGGCTGGGAATGCGCTTGGCTCGCGCACCAGGCTGTGATCTGAGCTGCCTTCCCCTTTACTGATTGCAGCGATGCAGGGGATTTGGAACGAGCTGCAGCGGGTAATGGGCTATAATTCGGTCCAGGTTTGCGAATACATTGCTCAATATCCAAAAGAGAAAAAAATAAAAGGAACAAAAACTCTGAGGAGATTTCTGGGAGGAGGCAGAGACCAGGGCTGAGTATCGCCGTGTTCTGGGAGGTTGCCATTCTCACGGGGCAGCGCTTTGCATCATCTACCAGCTCAGCAAATTACAGCCTAAGCCTTTGTGGCGGCTTTTGGGAAGGGGCGAGGCTGCGAAGGGAGAGGGGTGGGAATAAGGAGCCATGTGAATTTTTTGCACCTATCGTCAGCCAACTGGCAGCCACACTCCTGGCTATTCCCGAGCCTTCCTGGCCTTTCTGGAGCAGCATTTAGTGCCTGCTCCTGACTCACCAGCGGACACTCGACTCCCTTTCTGTAAGAAGGTCCCACAGGCAACCCCCAAGCAGCCCCACACACCCATCCTCCCCAACCTTCATATTTTCCTTTTGTTTTCCACCTCTTCCACATCCTTTGGGAATCCTCCACCTAGCACACCAGAGAGCCAGTGCCTGGCTGGTTTGGGGTGTCTGGTTTTGTACTGGGGGGCAGTGGGCGTGGAGGTGGGCTGGAGATGCTTGGGTATGGTGAGCACAAGGACCCCCAGCCCACCTCCCTCTGGATCATGGTGGGTCCAGGCTGGGTGTCGCTGTCCCTGATGGGCTGGGGGAGGGAGAGTTTCAAAGGAACTCATCCCAAGGCCACATCTGCTGCATGTGCTTAAAACAACTCATTAAAGTTCCTGAAAATGAGTAATTCTCTAAATGAGTGAGTCTATAATAGCCCTCTAATAAGCTATAATAGGAGACTTGTGTGCTGCTGAGCGGGCCGCCGAGCTCGCCGGGCTGCACGGGCCCCCTTGGACCCAAAAACACGGGGGCTGGAGCGTGGAGGCCACACGGGTGGACGCGGGCACGGGGCAGGATGGGTGCCCAGCTAGCAAACACGGGGCAAAGGGAAATGAGCAGGCAGGAATGCATGAATTTTAAAGCTCTGTGAAGTAGCAAAGCCTCCAGGAGATGGGTTGTAATTGATGGGGGGAGCACAGCACCAGAAAGGGCTGAGTTTGCCATACTGGTTTGGCCAGGAGGGGAGGTTTTCCTTTCTTTCCTTTCCCTCCTTCCAGAAGGGATTTTCTCCTTTTCCTTTCCCTTTTCCTTTCCCCTTTCTGGAAGGAAAGTAAAGCCACCAAGAGACAGGAACCCAGGAGGAAGAAGAAGGTTTAGGATGTAAAAATATCCATTAAAAATGTTGGGGTGTTGCCAGCTCTCTGCGCCTTCCCTGCAGCTCCCGGGGAGGCGGGCTGTGTGAGCTCCTCAGGCCCCCCCAGTGCCTTCCCATGGGAAGCTCCCAGTGCCAGGATGGAGTCCAGGCTGTGATCCCACTGTGGTGGCAGTGGGAAGGGGGATGCTCCTTCGCTGGGTGCTGCAGTTTTGCTCCAGCTGGATCCGGTGCTTTGAAAGTTGCTGGCATGGCTTTTCCTTTTCCACCAAGCCATGCTGGAAGTGCCGCAACACACGGCGCCTTGTCCCAGAACACCTACCACTGCTGCACCACCCTCCCAAACACCAGCTGGGGGATGGATCTCCCAGCTTCCAGCAGGGCCAGGGCTGGCTCCCACTCAGCACCGTCCCACTGCACTGCGAGCGAGCAGATGACATTTCACTGGGTTTCCAAAGAACTAAGGAGTATTGGAAACTTCAGGATTCAAGATGTTCTGCTCTCGCCATGAACAGCTCACGCTTCTATCTTGGTGAGATGATGTACCAGCCCCTTGGCATTTCTCCACGTCGTGACATCATGGTGGGACATAGCTCATCGAGCTGTGCCTCCCCCACTTCGCTGGGACTCGGGACGGCTTCGTCCTTGGGGTGAGGATATTTCTCAGCGTGTGGGGGATTTGAATGGCAATTAGAGGTCTAGTGCAGCCTCCGCCTGTCCCATCTCATGATCGGTACGTGGAGCCACCAGCAAGCACAGAAGGAGATCCAAAGGACAGTCAGCACCATGTTCATATTCTTTCAAATGGTTTTTAGGTTAAACTTGACTCGTAAACTCCTGGGCTGTCATTGTGATTTTACGAGATAAAAACATTTAACCCAAACCTGAGTCTCTCTGCTTCCTCCGGAGTATTACTGCAGCCTGGGCCAACCATTGGATTTCTTCTTTCTGAGGTCACCCGGGCTGGGAATAGGACCCACAAGCGAGTCAGGTGTTTCTCAGCGCACTTCAGGGCTGCTAATTTGGTGAGTTTCTCAATTAATAATCTCGTAGAGCTTTTTCCTTCTTCCAGAGTGGGCACAGCACTTAAATACGGTCCCTGGACACCATCCGGTGCTTGAGAGGCAGAGTCACATCACAGCCTGATGTCAGTGCTGAAATATGGGCCAGTGTTTATTTATTCCATTGTCTCCATTAAATTCCAGTTAGTCCTACAGGTGTCCTGTCCAAGAGGAATGTCAGGGAGAGGAAAGGAAATGGAAGAGAAGCAAAAGAGAGCCTGCGAGATGCACAGATGGGTCCTTTGCCGTGCTCAGGGATAGAAAGACCCTGCTCCCGGCTGCCCGCGGGCTCAGGGAACAGTCTGTGTGTTTGTGTTGTAGAACCACAGAACTGTTTGGATTGGAAGAGACCTTTGAGATCACAGAGTCCCAGCGTTGCCCCATCCCTGCCAGGGCACCACTAACCCCTGTCCCTCAGCTCCACATCTCCACACCTCAGAATCCCCTCCAGGGATCATGGGGACTCCAGCCCTGCCCTGGGCAGCCTGGGACAGGCCTGGACAGCCCTGCAGGGAAAGAAATTGTTCTTCAGCTCCAACCTAAACCTCGCCTGGGGCAACTTGAGGCCGGTTCCTCTTGTCCTGGCGCTTGTTCCTTGGGAGAAGAGCCCGATATGCTCTCGGCATTCCCAAGCACTTGGGCTCTGACACTAACTGGGCTAGGGACCTTCTCTCTACTCAGAGGCAAGTTTCTCTGGAAACCAGGGAACAGGGGAAAATCCTCCCACCTCCCAGCTGCCCACATGGCTCATGGCTACAGAGCTGCCTTCCTCCCACTCTCTCACACCTCCCTCCATTTCTTCAAGTCCCTGAGAGATGTTAGATCATTTTTCCAGCTCCTCCAGGTGTCCATAGAACTAGCTGCAGAGTCCTCCACGGAGAGAGGAGCAGTGGTGAGGAGAAAACCCAAAGCCACAGTGGTGTCCTCTCTCCACAGCTTTTCCTGGGAAAGGGAGAAGCTCGGCAGAGGACAAGGGCACCCCGCACTGTGCCAGGGGCTTTTTTGAGCAGGAGACCCTCCAGATGGGCAACAGTCTCCCACCTTCACCCTATGAACACCAAAAGGCTTTCCTGGGGCAAAGGCCCATCTAGCATGCCCCAGTTTGGCTCTGGCTCCCATTTTACTGGGAACCATCACAATTTGAAGAGGCTGGGGAGAAGCGAAGTTGGAGAAACCTCCAGCTTATGGCTGGAAGGCGCAGCGCTGCCCGAGACCACCAGAGCGTGAAGCTGTCTGGGCCGACCCGCAGCAGGGAGGCCAGAGCAACCATCGGGCACAGGGAGAGGGACGGTTTGAGGATGAGGTGGTGACGAGCAGTACGTCTGTCGTGGATCTTCATCACGTCTGGAACGTCAAAAAGGAACCTGCTGTGAGAGAGGGAGGGGGCTGGGGTAGGTGGAGAAGCTGGGGTGGGGTAGGGAGGCAGCGCAGACGAGAGAAGCAATTTCTCCTTTTCTTCTGCTTCCTTTTTTTGCAGGCAGAAATGATCTCATGTTTTGTCTAATCTAAATTCTGTCAAGCAAGCAGGGAGAGGAAAAAAAAAGAGAGACGGAAAGCAAGCAGGGGAAGGCTACACAGTTAATAAAAATCTGCTAGACACATGTTCCCCGAGCCCAGAGAGCAGGAGGGGGGAAGCAAGCTGCACGGAGCCTCGGGAGAGGAGGGAGAGGCGTGCTGGGTGCTCTCAACGCCCTGGGGCCAGCTCCATCCTCTTCCTCACCTGACAGGGAGCATCTTATTCAGGGCCAGGGCACAGCCAGCCCTGGGCTGCGGGACCCTCCTGTCACAAGCCGGCCGTGGTCTCTGGTGGATGTCAACGAGCCTGGGTTAGAGGCCAGCCCGAGCCTCCCGTGGCCCTTCTCCTGTGCCCCCTATCCCTGGCGAGGTGACGAGGAAGGAAGGAAGGAATGCCAAACACGCCAACGGCCTTCCCTCCTTCGTGGGGCATGTTTGCTTTTCCCGTCTCACCCGCTAAATCACGGGGAGCAGGACAGATGCTCCCTTGGCCGTGCGTGTGGAGGGAGGCTGAGAAAAGCCATTTCTTTCCATTCGCATCCTCCAAAAAGGTTTTATCACCTGATAGATTTCATTGGCCTTTATTTTTCTTCCCACAGCAGCCACATGTGGAGGAGAGCGGGGCTGTACGAAGCACGGCCAGAGGACCAGCCTGCCGCAGGGGGCACGGCTGGAGCCAGCAGAAAGCAGTCAGGAGAAGCAGCGGTGGCTTTTGTTTAAAACGTGGCTTTTCTCAGCCAGCTCTCTTCATCACTTGGCTACAAAAAACACTTGTGCCAGCAAAAGGCAGGAGGTGTTACGGGGGTGGGAAGGGGAGGCTGGAGATGGGAGCAGTCCAGCTTCTCTCCACAGCACTGCTGGCTTATGGTGGCAAAAGCCAGCTGGGGCTTTACCTTGGCTTCTTGTCACAGCCACTCTCAGCTGCCAGCGTGACAACCTCCAAGAGGAGAGCAGCCCTTGCTGGTGTCCGTGCCCGCACAGCACATCCCCCCTGCTGAAGAGGCCTGCTTCAGCTGCCGCTCTCCCACAGCAGCACCTTGTTCTCTGGCTTGTCTGAGTTCAGACGGGTCCAGCATGCCCCAAAGAAGGCAGAACAATCACAACTTCAAACGTGGCTTCTCTGTTGATGCCTACAGGAGATCTCTGGATGATAATTGCTGGGAGGTTTGCTGGTGCCCAGCAGTTGGGGTTGCTGGTGCCCAGCGGCTGCTTCCAGTCCTGATCCACAGGTAATTTTAACAAATGAATCACCATGGTGTGGGTTTTGCATCATACTCTAAAGAAGCATTTTCACCTCGTCAGAGGAAGGTGAGCAGCAGCACGGCTCTGGGTGGTACCTCCTGCAGGTGCTCATCATCCCAAACGTGGCCAGGGATGCTCAGCGTCACCCGACAGGGCCCCAGGAGGTGTTTGCTAGGGGACAGCGTGTGAAGCCGGCCCAAGCAGGGCGGTTTGGTCGCAGGCAGCATGAGGGGAGAAGCGATGGATGGGGAGCAAGGAAAGCGATGGAACAGTTTAGATCGAGGTCTCCAAATGAGGATCCTGAAATACATTCCCAGGCCACAGAAACCACACTGGAAAATTGGCTGCGAATGCCGAGCTGCCAGGGCCGGGGATGGGGCTGGCAAGAGTGAGGCTGAGCAGCCCAAGCCCAGACGGGGCCTCTTGGTGTCGATTAACAAAACAAACAAACAGCGCTGCCCATAATGAGCTCCGGCTTGGCGCGGGCCGGGGGACCGCGGATTAGAACAGGGTGCCACCGCTGCATGTGCTCCGGGCTTTGGGGCGAGCGCCCCGTGCCCTGCACTCCGGCAGTGCCCATGACGCCTTCCCACACGCCTGGGGAAGATTCCTCCAAGCCCCACGGCGTGGTCTGCAGGCACCGGGGAGGGGGGAGTTCTGCTGGCATCTTCCCATGTGGCCCCAGATGTTTTGGTCTCTCACATTCCCATTGTTTTACCACAGGCCAAAGTGTTCAAATCCAGCCCGTATCCCCCTGGGATGGATATTGTGAGAGCAGATTTCAAGCCAGGGCAAAGGACGTTCCCTAGTGGCTCTGCCCGGGGTGGCCGCCCCGGCTCTGGTGGCAGGAGCAGGGCTGTGCTCTGTGCCGCGGCGGGTGTGCAGGGAGTCCCTGCTCCCAGCCCCTACCCTGCCACCGCGGATCGGCGCAGAAATCACACCATAACTACACTGCTTGTAATAAAATCCCACTGCTTGTAAAACCTCTTTCAAGTGAGACCCCAGATGGCATTTTTCCCCCGTGCAGCCTGCCCGCAGCACAGCGATGGAGTAAAACCTGCTGTAATCAAGCTCTGGGAGCTCTGAGGATGGGGCCTTTCTCTGCTCCCCCTTCGCTTCCCTCCACATTTCTGAGGTCCATCAAAGCACCCCATTAACTGCTGGTGCTGGGAAAGCCACCAGCCCCAGTGGGGACCATCCCGCTCCTGCCTACTGGAGAGCAGGGGATGAGCACATTTGCCTGGCCCTCAGCACCACCGGAGCTGCCGCAAAGTCCTCAGCAATTTCTCATCCCCAACAAGGCTTTCACGAGGTTTGTGGATGCCCGAGACCCCAACACGTGAAACGAGAGGCACAAAAGCAGAGGAGAGATGAATGCTGGTGCAAAGACTCATCTGGTTTTCCACTGCATGTTTATTTACAGCACCCCGGGGATACCTCTGGAGCCCGCTTGTGCTCCAAAGGTCCTGCTTTTCCTGCCATTGTCCTGAACCACAAAGCGGTTCCGGTGTGTCGGGGCAGTAATGAAACCCGTCTGGGAGCCGATCACTTCTTTATCTCCCCAGCTCTGTGTTCCTGAGGACCACGTTTTTTAATTTGTGTTGGATAAACAATATGGGACTGTGTACGCAGAGAAGCTCTAATTATCCCCTCGGGTTGTGTTTCCTTAAAGGAAATGAACAGGGCACGGCGTCCCCGCTGGAGAGGAGCACCGGCGCAATAGCTTCCAGATTTCTGTGCCATGACGATCCAGCAGCTCCGGTGGCCCCCGGAGAGAGGAGAGGGGTGCTGTGTGCTCGCTCCTGGGGCTGCTTCAGATGACACAGGGGTTCCATCTGACTGAATAATTCGAGTCTGAATAATCTGAATAATCTCTAATCCTTCCTACCAGGAGTCTAAGATGTGTGCGCTCACCCTGCTGCCCAGGGAAACATCCCCTGCTGTCGGTGCTTGGAGACCACGAGGGAAATGACCTTTCAGAGGTTACTCAGCATTTGCCTGGGCCCAGGCTGGGTTTGGAGCCATTCTCAATAAAACATTATAAGAATTGTAAGAAAGAAAAGTAGAAGAAAAAAATGAGGCCCCATGAGTTGATATAAGGACACTTCAACAAAACAACACAAAGAGAGAAGAAAACACCAGCACTAACACCACTGCTGATGAAATGAGAGACAAAGCCAGGAAGGCTCTACCTGAGACACCCACGTACTCTGCTCCAGCCACACTGAAGCTACAAGTTGAAAACAGGAGCCCCTGCCCTGGCCCAGCCCTCCCCTTATATAGGGGCAGGACTCAGGGTGGGATTGACTCTCCCATTGGCTGGCTCTGTTGTTTATCCCAGGTGTGGTCCCTCCCAACCGTTTGTGCCAGCGGCCGATGGGGATAATTAACCCAAACCCAAGGCAAGACACCTGGTTATTCCCCAGAAGGATGAGCTGCTGTAGAAATGCCACCTCACACCTTCCCAGGAGGCAGGGAGAGCCCAGCTCTCTGGCCAAAGATGCTCTTTAGATAGACCACAATCAGCTGCCTGTGCCGCAGAGATGAACCATGAATCTTTGGTATTTATCCCTGCTCCACAACACCCAGCAATCTTTATTCCCACTGCTGACACTCGCTTTGGGCTATTTTTAGGCTTTATTGCTGATTGTAACTTTAATGTTATGGGCAGTTAAGTCGGCAGCAGGGGAGTTAACGTGAGAGGCTTCACCTCTCTGGGGACCTGACATCAAACCCCGACTATGGGGAGTGAAAAGGAGCGTGGTGAATCCTCCTCGTAGTCCATCGACCTCCACAGATCGTCACGATGGTGGCGCTGACGGGGATGGCACCAGTGCCTGAGGAGGACCACAGAGACCTCCCAAGGAGGGGGGTCCCAAGATGGCTCTGGCATGGGCAGCCCCCAAGTCCCCAGCACCCCTTCTCAAGGGTTTTCTTTTACCTTTTCTTGTCCCTGGCATGGCCGGGGGGTCAGAACTAGGTGATCCTAAAGGTCCCTTCCAACCCCAACCATTCTGTGATGTCTGCCCCAGGAGGGTGAGCTGCTCTGCTGAAGCCAGCCAAGCCAGGCATGGGGGAGCCAGGCTTCTTCAAGGCACTGCTTCCAAAATGGCCCAGGAGGTCCAGGNCTCTTTCAAGCCCACCAACGCTTCCTGCGGTATTAGCCGTAGAAATGCCATGAATTTCCTTTGTGTTCCTGGTTGAAAAAGGCAGAGGGGAGGGGGGCGGTTGAAGGAGAAAAAGCACAGCGCGTGGCAGCGCGAGGGCTGACAATAATCTCTGCGGTTTTTCTCCCAGCCCCAAGTTTATCCCTGTGCAATTCAGCGTAGGAAAGCTAATAACGATGTGTCAGGAAGACCTGATGTATATTTGCAGAGTTGAATGGCTGGGCCAGCAATGCCTCCTGCGCTCCCACCCAGGGCTTATTTGTGTCTGAAGACCCCAGCCCCTCCATGCTGGTTTAATATCAGTGATTTATAGGGGCGGACTCTCTTATTTTTTAGCCTTCTTTCATTCTCTCTCCTGTCTGCCCCCTCCAAAAAAACCCAACAAACCCCCCGAAGACCCCTGCCTTGGTCGCACCCTTGTCCTGCTGGAATCTGCACGGTGCCACGGAGGGACAGAGCTGAGGACCCTTTGGCAAGGCCCAGCGCCCTGGTGTAGTGGCGTTGGAGCATCTCACCCAGCAGAATGAGTGCCGGGGCTTGTCTGATTTACGGCTTGACGAATGAAACAGCGGTGACATCAAATAACCGGGCATTACCCACAGCGTGTTATCAGTGGGTCCCTTCCCGCTGCCGGGGCTCTATCTTGCATTCCTCTGCATGGGTGGGCTCCCAACTCGACCATGACCCTGCCCAGATTTATGCCCCTGTTTATCTGTCAGCGTCGGAACCCATCTGCAGGGAGGACGCCTTTGAAGCAGCGGAGCCGGCAGCAGGAAGGTCGCTGCAGGAGGACGGGCACTCTCCTTTGCCCTCTCTCACCTGCAGTTCCCCGTGCGAGGTTGGCACAGCCTGGGGATGGGGCACAGCTGCCCTGGTGGCAATGGCCAGGCACGGGGACATCGCTGGCCTGCCATGGAATGACCTGCGAGGGTCGGTCTCCCCCTGAGAGGTGCTGGATCATTCCAGAGGGAAGGAGATCTTCATAGGTATGAATTGTCTATAGAAGGTAACTCAAGAGCTTCCCTTGTTCCAGACTTCACCTCCCACACACGGGCATCGTGACAACCCCCTGGGGCCTCGGACAGGATGGGACTTTCCTCCAGCAGCTGCTCCTGGTGGAAAGGGGAGGAGGGGGCTGGGGGCTGAGCGTTCCACAGGGCTTTGTCCTTGATGCCAGCAGCTCCTAAATGGATCACCGGAGCTTCAGTGGGAAAACCAGCCTGGTGTCACCGCCTCGTGAGGTTTCCAAACCAACACCTAGTTTCTAATATTTTAAAACATTTGTCCACAACACCTATTTGTTTGGCTTCCTTAAACCCGGGGAGAGATTTGTCTCAGCCTCACAAGAGTTCCCAGAGTTCCTGGTTAGCACCAGACAGGGGTAAGGAAAAATACAAACCTATCATAGCGGAAAAAAAAAACGAAAAAAAGAAAAAGGATTAAATTCTTGCTTACGCTACCTGTGACCTCAGAGTCTCAAATAAGGGGAAGGCAGCAATTAAATGCAGCCCTGCTTCACACCCAGCGCAGCATCCTCTGCTGCTCCAGTATTTTGGCTGCCTTGCTCTACCAGCAGCACCACGGGCCTCACGCCTCGCAGATGGCTTGTTCTGGGGAGATTCCCAAGTTGCATCTTCCCTCTCTGCCTTTTCATACAAAATGGGACCATCTGTCTCTTCCTCGCTCCTGATTTTTCCTCTCTGCACAAGTCCCGCTGCTGCTCAGCGCAAATGCAGGGTCCTTCTTCCCCTTCCTCGTCCTCAGAGAGCACAGTGGGCCCTGGGCTTCCCCAGCTCCTTCTGGCCACGGTGACCTCTGGGCTGCTCACCCGTGGCTGCAGTGCCTGCAGTATTTTCTAAATCATCAATCATGAGAAATAGCTCAACGTAAACCATATAAAATGAGCAGTTTTTTTTCTATTTGGTCTCTATAGAGAACTCACATGACACACAGACCCTACAGATAATTTTTCTTGGTTTGGGGGTTGCCATTGCACCCATGGTTTGCAAAGTAATCTCTTTTCCCATCTATCGGTGCCAGGGCTGCTGCGAAATGTGTTCCTGGGTGCTGAGGTGCAGAACTCCAGGGCTGTGCACGCACTCGGGGATGGAATCCCCATCCCTGGAGGGGTTTCCAAGGCGTGGAGATGTGGTGCTGAGGGACAGGGCTCAGTGGTGCCCTGGCAGGGCTAGGGCAATGCTGGGACTCTGTGATCTTAAAGGCCTCTTCCAACCAGAACAATTCTACGATTCTATAAATATGAAAAATTACCCCCTGCTCTGTGGCTGCTTGTTTCTGTGGGGAGGGACCGACCATGGGAAGGCAGGAGGGAGCAGACTGCCCGAAGCCAGGCAGCCAGCCCAGCTCTCACGGCAGCACCTCGCACAGCAGCGGCTTCTCCTCCCCTGCTCTTCCCCGGTACCCGTGACAACGTGTTTATTTCCTAAGGGGGAGAACAAATAACTTCCTGAGTTCTGGGCTCTTCTGTGGTTTATTACCCGGCTCCCCAGCACCCGCCACTTGCAGTGGAGAGTCCCTGCATTGTAACTGCAGAAACAATTATGTTTTCATTACAAAAGCAAATTAAGGCGCTTGCTTAATCGAGTTTATTAAATACCAATGAAGTCCCTGGGTANGTCTGCCCCAGGAGGGTGAGCTGCTCTGCTGAAGCCAGCCAAGCCAGGCATGGGGGAGCCAGGCTTCTTCAAGGCACTGCTTCCAAAATGGCCCAGGAGGTCCAGGACTTGTGAGGACCCAAAACGAGGGTGGGGAGCACCCAGATTTCTGGGGGTTTGGGCAGGAGTTGCAGGGACAAGGGAGAAGGATCGACTGCCAGTTAGCGTTTTGGGAGTCTCCCTGATGTGTGAGGAAGACAAAGCGGGACGTGGGCTGTGGACGGGGTGGCTGCCGGCCCCTTGTCGCCCCCGACCCCCCCACAGCCCCACACCCTTGTTAGCAAACTGCAGCAAGAGGCCGCGTGGTTCTACAAGTGTAACCTAAGCCCCTGCTCCTCGTGCTCGCTCGCTGGGAACCGGCTTTACCGAAGGATTTAAATCCAATTTGTTTTATTGAAGTTTCTTTTTTTTCTTTCCCCCCGACCAATGCATCAAACTATCATTTTACTGAGATCAGCTGCTCTCAGCCTCGTCTTACAACCCCCCTTCTCTGCTTCCCGCCCCCCCCCC
>VWZK01022061.1:598779-634186 GCA_013396935.1 Baryphthengus martii
AGACGGGAAGGAAAAAGGGGAAGGAAGGGAAGGCGAAAAGGAAGGGGAAAAGGGAAAGGGGAAAGGGAAGAGGGAAAAGGGAAAGGAAAGGAAAGAGGAAAGGCAAAAAGGGAAAGGAAAGGGAAAGAGAAAAAGAGAATGAAACACAAGGATAGGAAAGAAAAGAAAAGGAAAAGAAAAAGGTAAGGAAAGGAAGAAAGGGGAAAGGAAGGAAAATGAAGGAGGAAGGGAAGGAAGGAAAAGAAGGAAAGAAAGAAGGAAGGAAAAAAAGAAAAGACAGAAAGAAGAAGGAAGAAAGGAAAGAGGAAACAAAAGCAAAAATCCACTTGGAAAGGAAAGGGCCTAGTGGTTCGTCATCATGGGTACTTTATTTTCAGTCAGGACCAAGCGCACACACAGAAGTGTCCTGTCTCCACCTTCCAGTCTTCACAAGAGTTTTCTGTCCCAGCCAAGCGCCCGCTGCTGCAAGCGACCCGAGGGACCTGGGGATGGGACCGGCTTGTTCCCCAAAGGGGTGGTGGGTGCTGGCAGGAGGGTCCTGCCTGAGCTGTGCCCACCCCAGAGTGCTCCTCCTGCACAACACTGGAGCTTAGGAGGCTCCAGTGATACCAAGAAAGAAAGACGGAAAATAATTTCCCAACTCCAACCCAAAATTCAGGTTTCAGAGGGCTCATTCCACATGTGTTTGTTGAAGGTGTGAAAAATCCTAGGGCTGGGGGGGAAGATTTCCCCCCTTCATTGCCCCATTTATTTACTGTACTGGACCAGTAGGAAGAAGAGGCAACAGGCAGGAAAGGAGAGACAAAGCTGCAGAGGGACCTGGAGATGGTTGGGGTTCCTGGAAACCCATCCTACCGGGTGCTTTTCTTTGCTGTCTCAGTGGTAGTGGAGGCCTGAGAATGGGGATTTTTTACAGAAGGCACATTCAGGGAAAAGCATTTCACATGTGTCATCATTCAGCAGCTCTAAACCAGAGTGACTGAGTCATCAGTAGATGACTAAAGTGAGACCTGCTCTAGAGACAAGGAAAGCAGGGCACCGATCAGGGCAGTGGGGGTGTGTGAGGGTGATTCTTCCTGAACTGTTGCGCCAAAATTGCCTGGAGAGCTCAGCGAGGCTTGGGAGACCTTCAGGATGGGCTCCCGCTGGGCACAAGGAGGGATTACAGAGGAGAAGACACTACAGCCTGGCTTTTACAAGTCTCAAAGCTGGAAAGTCTGCTCTGCTTTGATGTCCATCACCATTGGTGCTGCTCGCCCAGAACCAACCATCCCCAGGATCTCCTCCTTGTGCCTCTGAACCGCAGCTGCACTGGGCAGGAGATAGCAGCTGTGGGAAGGGTGGGAAGGGAGAACTGGAGATTCAGAGAATCATTTTTGTTGGAAGAGACCTTTATGATCACTGAGTCCAACTGTTAACCCAGCGCTGCCAGGTCACCACTGAGCCCTGTCCCTCAGCACCACAGCTCCACGCCTTGGAAACCCCTCCAGGGATCAGGGGGACTCCAGCCCTGCCCTGGGCAGCCTGGGACAGGCCTGGACAGCCCTGGAGGGGAAGAAATTGTTCCTCAGCTCCAACCTAAACCTCCCCTGGGGCAGCTCACCACGGAGAGCAAGTCCCCGGGTGTCACACAGGCCTCCAGCTGAAGGTCTGGGAGCTCCACGCAAACGCTGCCGTGGCACATGGAGACCATCGGCTCCAGCTCCACCTTCCCAGGGCCGGGGCCGTGGGGCTGCACGGTCACGGCTGGACGCCGGTGGTGGGGTGGGAGCAGAGCCGGGGGANTCCTCCTGCACAACACTGGAGCTTAGGAGGCTCCAGTGATACCAAGAAAGAAAGACGGAAAATAATTTCCCAACTCCAACCCAAAATTCAGGTTTCAGAGGGCTCATTCCACATGTGTTTGTTGAAGGTGTGAAAAATCCTAGGGCTGGGGGGGAAGATTTCCCCCCTTCATTGCCCCATTTATTTACTGTACTGGACCAGTAGGAAGAAGAGGCAACAGGCAGGAAAGGAGAGACAAAGCTGCAGAGGGACCTGGAGATGGTTGGGGTTCCTGGAAACCCATCCTACCGGGTGCTTTTCTTTGCTGTCTCAGTGGTAGTGGAGGCCTGAGAATGGGGATTTTTTACAGAAGGCACATTCAGGGAAAAGCATTTCACATGTGTCATCATTCAGCAGCTCTAAACCAGAGTGACTGAGTCATCAGTAGATGACTAAAGTGAGACCTGCTCTAGAGACAAGGAAAGCAGGGCACCGATCAGGGCAGTGGGGGTGTGTGAGGGTGATTCTTCCTGAACTGTTGCGCCAAAATTGCCTGGAGAGCTCAGCGAGGCTTGGGAGACCTTCAGGATGGGCTCCCGCTGGGCACAAGGAGGGATTACAGAGGAGAAGACACTACAGCCTGGCTTTTACAAGTCTCAAAGCTGGAAAGTCTGCTCTGCTTTGATGTCCATCACCATTGGTGCTGCTCGCCCAGAACCAACCATCCCCAGGATCTCCTCCTTGTGCCTCTGAACCGCAGCTGCACTGGGCAGGAGATAGCAGCTGTGGGAAGGGTGGGAAGGGAGAACTGGAGATTCAGAGAATCATTTTTGTTGGAAGAGACCTTTATGATCACTGAGTCCAACTGTTAACCCAGCGCTGCCAGGTCACCACTGAGCCCTGTCCCTCAGCACCACAGCTCCACGCCTTGGAAACCCCTCCAGGGATCAGGGGGACTCCAGCCCTGCCCTGGGCAGCCTGGGACAGGCCTGGACAGCCCTGGAGGGCAAGAGGTTGTTCTTCAGCTCCAACCTAAACCTCCCCTGGGGCAACTCGAGGCTGCTTCCTCTTGTCCTGTTGCTTGTTACATGTGAAATATATCCCATGTGAAATACATCACAGGTGACAAGCGATAGAAGAAGAGAGAAGAATCACAACAGAGGCAGTGGAAATCAAAGCGGGGGAACTGGGAAATGACCTGCTTTGGTGTTCAACCAAGGCTCGAGACAGAGCTGGGCTCCAGAATGAGCTTTCTGGGTCAGCAGCTTCAGCATCTGCCCTTCAGGTTTTGTTTGCACCTTTCCAAGCGGGCATAGGATTGTGGGAGGACTCTGACCTACACGTGGGGATCCATCTCGCCCGGCCAGCTCCCGCAGCCCGGCAGCGGTGGGAAGGGAAGCTGACAAGGTATTAAATGACTCTCAAGTCAGGTTTGTTTAGAACCTTTTGGTTTGAAGAAATATATATATATTTTTTTTTGAGAAGGGGTTGAATTTCAGCTCAAATCGCATTAATAAACGTCTCCTTGGTTCTCATGGAGCTGATTTGATTTGCAGAATGTACAGGGAGGACTGGCCAAAGCGACAACACAGACTGAAAGAGCCACCATCAGGTGAGCAGAGCGAGGGCAGGGAGCCTGGCACGATCTGGCTGGGTGCTCCATGAGCATCCATCTCTCCCGATGCTGCTGGATGACTCCAGACCCCCGTGACTTGAGGACAGGCTGGTTTTCCATGTGGGCGTCTCTGCTTTGCAAAAGAAAAGCGAGAAGGGTTCTGCCCTTGCGATGTGGGACCTCGCAGCCTGGGTGACGTGGGAGCAGCTGCTCTCCCCACGGTCAGGCATGAAGGAGATGTGCGAAGTTCGGTCAGCTTTTGAGTCGGTTCATCAGCAGAGTCGCAGCTGTTGAAGTGGGTTAGCAGGAGAAAATCTCAAGAAAATAAGCAGATGGGTGATGAGCCGCCAGCAAAACAAAATTGCTGGAGTGCTTTGTCTTGCTTTGCTGCAGCAGCTGATAAGCTCACAGAGCACTGCAGACACTGGGGGCCAAATCCTGCTACCTGTCATGGACAGGAGAGGGCTTGGTCCCCAGGAAGCAGGTTTCTCGGGAGCTTCCCCTTGCCAAAGTGGGAATACATCACCACGCCTCGTCACAGCAGTAGGACGTTGTGCCTTGGCAGGAGCTCAACTGCAGTGAAGAGCCCGTTGGCTCTTGGTTTAGAATCTAAGAGAATTCAGAAGCGTTTCTGAGAGTCTAAAGGCAAAAATAAAAAAGAGAAAGAAGAAAGGAGGTGGATGTAAGAACTTGGGTGTTTCTATAGCAGCAGCAACGCCCTGTGATCAATGCTGGGAGCAGGTGGGACCTCATCCCCGTCACTCATCCCAGCGTGGTGACAGCGCTGTCAGCAGGCAGATAAGAACCAGGTCCTCGTAGGACTGATGTCCCACCACGCGCGTCTGGGCTGAATCCCTTCCCCACGAAGCCGCCGATGCCGGGGGGAAGAAGAAAGCGTCTTCCCAGGGAACCTGCGGGAGCCAGGGAGGAGGCAGAGCCGGGGGGGCCTCCAAGGAGCCAAAACACGCCATGGTTCTGCCGGCATTTCCCATCCGAAGGACTGTTCTGGTGAAAGAGGCAGGTTCTCTGAAAGAACCAAGTCCCACGAGACACTGGTGGGGCATGAAGGCCCTGGAGAAAGAGGGAGGTGGAGGGTCTGTGCTCCCCACGAGAGCGGCGTGGAGGGAGAGCTCCTGGGAGCAGTGGGAGGCAGTGGGGCAAAGCACAAACCTTCCTGCGCCCACCGCTCCCAGCAGAAAGTGTCCTGAGGACAGGAACTGTGAGAGCTGGTGGAGAGTCAAGAGAGCAGCTGAGAAAACACATTAATGCACCATAAAGAATGTCTCTGCTTCCCAATGATCTTTTTTATTACTATTATTTATTCATTTATACGCGGCTGCCTTGCTTTTTTTCTTTCTTTTTTGCTTTTTTTCTTTCTTTTTTTGCTTTTTTATTTTTTTTTCCCCTTCTACCAGGCCTTTCAATGCCTCATACCACCCTCTCCACCCCTGGAGACTGCATTTAAATCCTGTCTGATCTTTAGGCAGAAAGCAGAGGGCTGGCTGGAAGGCGGGTGCAGGGGGGACCATCAGCATGCCCGACACACGCCACAGCCCAGCCCACGTGCTGGATCCGGCCGCCGCTCCTCCATCCTCCAAATATTTAGACTCTAAAAAGGCTAGGATAGAAACACCAAGAAAAATAAATATTTTACAAACACGGTAACCAAAAACCTAAACAGGAACCCACCGCTTCTCTCTGCCCAGTGCGTGCTACCGAACCGCAGCGAGCTGTGCGTATATCTCCCAGCTGTGGCACTGACACTTGATTTCCTTACAAAGGAATGTTATGCGGCTGCGGCAGAGCACCAGGCAACTTTGGGATACTTTGGGGAATGAAACACGCTTATCTCGGGGTGTTGGACGGCTCGTGGGCTGGTAACGTCACGCTGCTCCCCGCCGCGCCGCCTTGGCAGGCCTCGGGAAATCAAAAACTTTTCTCCTCGGCGCCCCAGGAAAGCATGTGGAGAGCCGGCACCTGGCCGAGCTCCGCGTCCAGAGCCCAGGGGCTGAAATCATTCGTGCTTGGTAGGCCAGGGCAGGCTGAGAGCCCAGCGCAAGGACTCTGCAAACCTCTCTGCTCCCCTCGCTGGCCCAGCGGCACGTGCCGGTGACCAGCAGCCTCTCCGGTGGGAGTCTGGCCCCTGCTCTGCTCTCCTAGCACAAGAAATGCTGTCTCTCCAGAGCTCAAACAATCAAAATCCCATTTCTGATGCCGTAGGACCACCCCCAGCCACGACCATTCCCCTCTGGCCTCGGGAAGCCACTGAGCTCTTTGGGCCGGCAGTTTTTCTGGCTCCTCTTTGCGGTCTCTGCAGAGCAAAGGAGACCTTGCCTTTTTGCCTCGTTATTCGGGCGTCCCTTGGGAGTGTGCTGGGAGCCTCCCAGAGACACACATCCCTTTCTGCGCGAGAAGCAGGAGGGTAGATGGCCCCAAACCACGGAGGACTGAGGCATTACAGCGTGTGGTGCTGTGGTCACTGCCTTGGATCACCCAGGGACCGGTCGCAAAGGGCGACCACCACCACGGCACAACTCTCCCCGGTGACGCCGAATCGCTCCCTCTGCGGAGCGGTGGAGGAGTGAATGAGCATCAGGGGCTTTTATTGGCCTCTCAGCCCTGGAGACAGGATGGGACCAACTCTCAGAATCCTCCTCCTGCCCCCTCTCAGGCTCCCGCCAGTGCACCAGGGGCTCACGTCTGCCCTGTGCCGCCCGCTCCCTCGCTCTGTCCTCGGGGGAGAGGTGCGTGTGCCGCGGCGCTTCGGCTGGGAAGCGGAGCTTTTTGGTTGTTGTTGTTTTTAATCCGCGCATTGTTCGGGATTTGCGTCAGAGACAGCAGGTCGGGGGAACGTGTCTGGCTCTCCGAGCGAAACGTGTCAAGGTTGGAAATGCCCCCCGGCTTCCCCCGGGGGGAGAGCGTCCGCTGGGCGGGCAGGGCGGCGGGATGAGCTGCCAGCTCTCATCCTGGAGCTTCCAGCAGTTTTTATTCACTCTGCACTTTGAGCCCCAAATGCAAGGCCGTGGTATAAGACCCCAGGGAAGAGCAGAGTAGTGGAGAAGTGCCAGAGGACTTGATCCTGCACGGCTGCGCCGTGCCGGGATCTGGCTACACCATGGGACAGGAGCTCTACCTACCCCCGGGCACGAGGGACCCCAAAGCCTCCCGCCCTCCTTTCCAGAGGGAGCTGACAAAGAGCCGGGCAAAGGCAGATTCCCCCCTGGAAGCCCAGAAGTCCCAGTCCAGGGATCGTGGAGCATCCCACGTGCATCCATCCCAGCAAGCAGAATCCAACACCCCCCAACCCAAGAAGAACCGGGGGAACGACGTACCCTCGGTGCAGCCCACGGGAAAAACGCAATCCTGGGACTCGGACGTGGCCGCCTCCTTGTCACTGGAGCCGTGCTCACCTTCTCCCTTCCCCTCCTTGCCTGCTCCTTATCCTGCCAGTCCCGAGGGGCTGCTCTGGCCTCCTCCCCACCTGCACGGAGAGACTCCTTCTTATCCGCCCAGCTCAGCGTTCGCAATAACCTTTCCGCGTAGCGTTTGCATGCCTCAAGGAATTAAAAGAAAAAACATGCCAGGATCTCACTGAAAGCAACCAACTGTTCTCCTCGCATGTAAATGTTGCTGCTCTTTTGATTTTAAATGGCTTTAACGCTGAGTTCATCTGCTAATTCCCCTCCTGCCCCTCGTGTATTGTATATTAGGAGAAATGTTGTTCTGTATCATGAGCAGTTTATTTTATCGAGTTTAAGAGAAAATCCCATACTGAGATGCTGCAGATAAATATTCATTGTCACATCTGTTTTGGTTTAAGATTGTTGCCTAAAACGTTAAAAATACAAACATATTTGGCGGGGGAGCGGCTGGGGTGGGAGGGTTGGCGTGGGCTGCTCGAGTCTGGGCTTTCGGTGCAGCTCGTCAGACGCTTTATCGCCAGCGAGGAGAGGAATCACAATGAGGGTAAACCTTACTCGGGAGAAGGAATAAGGGCACGACAACCCCGACGAGAGCCAGACAAGCCCAAATCCAGGGCTCTGCTCAGGAGCAGACCTGTCCTCAGCAGGAGCCCCCCTCAGCCTTGCTCCGGGCTGTGGGGCTGGGGCACTGCCTTGGTGTCACTGGTGACACAGGAGGTTTCTCCCTCTCACCTGCTCAGGACATCCCCGAGGAAACCTCTTACAGCTCCTCACCACCCAGCAGTGAGGAAAAGGCTCGCGACAGCCAGACGGGGACGTTTCCCTGGTCTCTGCCGCCGTAAGGGACGCTGCGCCGTGGGCCGGCGGCTCCCGTGTGAGCCGCGGGCCCCCGGCAGCACCGCGGGGAGTTGGCCGGTCAATGTGGCAAGTGTTTGGACCGTGCCCACCCGTTTGCAGCCCAGCTGTGCCCAGCAGTGTCACGGAGGCCTCTGCGTGGAAGCAGCTCCATCCACGGCTGACACATCCACGTGAGGAGTGCCCCGAGTGACTGGTACCAAGGAACTCCTCTGGTAGGGGTTCCCAGCAGGGAGGCCAAGAGCTGACCTGGGTCCTTCTGCCCCTGGGCAGGCTCTGTCCAGGCCAGACTTGGGCACGCAGTGATGGGACCGTGTGGGACAATGTCAAGGAGACTCAGTTTGGCACAGTCTGTGTTGTCCTTGCTCTGGAGATAAAGGAAGCCAATCCCTCCCCAGGTCCGCCAGTCCATTACCTCTCCTCAACACTAAAATTTTATTTTACATTTAAATAAAATAAACTCAGCTTGCTTGACCTTTTTTTTTTTTTTTTCTTTTAAAGCTTTTGCAGCTCCACCGAATGCAGCCAGCGACTATGGGAAGGCATAATAATAAGGATAATGCTTTCCACTTACTGAGCACTTTATATTCTCCAAGCACTGTACAAACATTAACTAATTAAACAGAGCGAAGCAGCAGCCCTCTGCTCTGTCCTGGTGCTGGGAAATGGAAACAAGGAAACTCTGAACCAATATGTCAATAACATCAAAGTCCTATTGTCCTGGCCTTGGCTTTGTTGCAAAGGAATCCGAAATTGTCTCAGAGTTTCCAACGTGGCTTCAGGCTCTTCACACTTGGGAAACAAGTGTGAAAAAAATGTTTCAGAATCAGAAGACAAACCCTGATCAAAGTTGGCAGAAGTGGCCAAGGAGACCCCGGGACTGCAGCCTCCCCCTTTGATGCCGCCTCATGTGGGAGCCATCCCGGCGGCTCTCGCACACAAACCCCAGAGCCCTTTCCGAGGGCTGGCATCTTCCTCGGGGCCCTCTCAGGCGCATCTGGGGGATGTTTCCTATTAAGGATTCACACTCTGGTTGAGTTACATTCCTAATTGTGGAGACTTTAACGGCCCTAATAGGAAACACACCCGCAGCGGAGTCCCTGTGAGTCATTCTCCCATCGGAGCGGTCCTCGGGCCGGCTGCCACATGGCAGGGACTCGCTCCGCACCCCGGGGGGGACACAGGACCAGGGCCTCTCGGGATTCCCCCATGTCCAGCCTCTGGCCATGTCACCACCGCTTCGGCCGCAAGGTGGGTGCCTTGGTGGGATGCTGCCTTTGAGGAGACCCTCTGCGTTGGCCATCCCGATCCCACAGGAGCATCTGCATCTCTGGAGGAGGCCAGAGAGGATGTGGATCAGAGCTTGGCATTCAGTGACACCAGGGACTGACCATGGACACATTCTCCAGACCTTTGGTTTGGGTTTGCTACCCAAGCGGCCCAGTGCATGGCTGCTCTCTGCCCGTCTGCTGGGAGAAGGCAGTTATAAAATGGGGTCAGAGAGGTTCTGGCCAGCTTCACAAAGTCCTACCCCACCCTGTGCCCAGAAATGAAGGTGCCTCAGTCCCACCTTCTGCAGCATCTTGGGGATCCGGGCTCTCGTCCCCAAGGGCCGCTGCCCTTTGCTGAACAAACCGAGGTGACCTTCGGGTGGTGTCCGTTTGCGCCAGCGCTCAGGTGGCCCATTCATCATCGCGACAACCCCGCACGGCTCCGGGAAAAGGTCACCTGAGCTGTACCAGCCTTTCCCTTTCACATTTATGCTCATGCCAAATTAATTCTTCATCATAAACCCAAATGCCTCCATTGCAATTACGTGATGTTTTCCAAACCAGCCTCGTTCGAGCTGCCTCCTGTCACGCTCTCCATTACCAAGAGACACCAAAGAGAAAGCGTCAGACCATGCATTTTTCGGACAAATTCCTTAATTCCAGGGATGTTCTGGCTGAATCTCAGCGCATTTTTTTCAATGTCTGCTTGACAGCAATACCTGGTGACGTCAGACGAGCCTCTAGGGCCCTCAGCTCTCATTACCAGGCTGTCTAATTAAGGAGAGATGCTGCTGCTGACTGCTTTTGGTGAGCGACGGCGGGGATGCATCGAACGCCAAAATCCATCACACAACGGAAACCACCAAGGCCAGCACTTTGAGGGTCTGGCTCCTCAGAGCAGAGGTGGATGGGCAGCTCTGGCCCGTGCTCACTGCCCCTTTCCAGGCAGGGCGATGCCACCACGTTCAGCATCAGGAGGCCCACGGGCAGGAGGAACATCTCTGAGCCCACAAAGGGCGCAGGTGCTCCCCAAAGGGAGCCTGGAGCCTTATCGTATCTGAGCAGACTCACTCCAGTTGCTAATAATTAGCGAGGAGCTGGAGGATAATGAAGGCAAAATGAGCCATCCCCCATCCCTCCCACCCCGGACGGAGGTTTGGGTTGTGAAAACAAGGTCCTTAAGGTTCCTCTTAGGAGGGTTCTCAGCCCCACACCCCTCACTGGCGCTTTCGCCAAGGGTCCTCCGTGGCCCCTCGCTCGGGCGCAGCCTTTCCCGGGGCACTTTCTCTCAGGTTGGGGATGTTTGGCTTGGGGTTGCGACACGAGGCGGGGGAAGAGGGAACTCTTGTTTTTATTCTTCTACAGTGGGAATGTTTTTCCTCCTGTTATTCATCAAATTCTGCTGGAATTTAATACTCACCAGCTCTAAATAGCCTATTGCACTAACAGTGATTGATGGTTTCCAATGAGTCCATAAACGCTGCCCCTCCTCATCCCTGCACTTTCTCTCCCTTCTCTCCCTATCACTCCATCTTTCCTCTCCTCCCTTTCTCTCTCCCCCTCTCCCGGGCTAAGGGAAAGCTGATCATGCTGGTTTTATGTGGATTGATTTGTTTTCTGTTTTGGCCGTGCTCTGGGATAGGAAGACATCAGGGGTTTTTGAAAGAGCAGTGAAATGCCATGGCCAATGAAGCCTGACTAGAAATTCCTCAG
Organism: Baryphthengus martii; assembly: GCA_013396935.1. NCBI lineage: Eukaryota > Metazoa > Chordata > Aves > Coraciiformes > Momotidae > Baryphthengus > Baryphthengus martii. The sequence goes on from VWZK01022061.1 coordinate 609,420, forward strand.
GTTATTATCTCTCAGATTAGCAAAATCTTGGTGAAATTCTGTACGGAAAGACTTCAGGAGAAGAAAATGGCAAATCTGGGCCGCAGCTGCCCAGTCGTCCCAGCACAGAGAATGATTTGGGATGGGCATTTCTGCCCATGGGTTTGTGCCCACTCAGAGCAGAGCGGGCAAGCGGGCAGCCTGGTCCTGGGGTGGAGGGAACAGACACGGGGCTCACACCCCGGGGGAACGCTGTGAGCTCCTCCTGAGGTCAGACCAGGCGTGGAGCAGCCTGGGATGGAACACCATGAGAGGCCACCTGCCCCCGAGGGCTTGTTTGGGGGCAGCAATTGCTCCGCTCTTGCCTGGATGAGCAACTCCAACTCTGAAGGCCCAAATCCCTGGGCAGGGTGACTGTGGGTTAGCGGTGGCTGGTCCCAGGGAACAGCAAAGGCTGAGACTGAACTGAGTAAGGTGAAACCCAGGGAGAATTCACCCTTTGGGCTCCCTGTGCTCCGGAGATGGGGGAGCAAAAGCCTCCAGAAAAATGTGCTGGCAGGGAGGGCACTGTGAGATGCACGGAAGCAGCTGGGGATGGTGGGTGTGCAAACCTGCCAGCTGCCCGTGCCCGGTTGTCACGAGGTGACAAAGCTCCCCCCGAAATGCAGCTGCCCCCTCCTTGCAGAGCCTCCGCTCCCCTCGGAACAGCAGGATGGCCAGAGCTGCTCCCAGGCCGTCTCCTCCGCAGTCTCTGGGATTCAGTGACTCCTGGCTGTTTACTGGACCTTCCCACAAGACACAATAAATTATCCCCTCTGCTCGTTTCCCCGAGCAAGGCATGCTCCTACCTGGTGGGGGCTGCCCTTGCCTTGCTAAGCTGGAGGAAGTCCGAGGAGCCCTCGCTATCCTGTTCGAATTAAGCTACCTGAGATAAAATCTGGGGAGCTCTTAGAGGGAAACAACTTAAAGAGATGTAAAATGGTAACTTGATTTACTCATTTGTTACTGAACGTTTTATTTCTCCCTGAACCGCCACCCAGCCAGCTGGGTTATGTGTCAAAGGGAAAAAAAAAAATAAAAAAAAAATCCAATACAGGCAGATCCCTTATCAGATTCGCTGCATTAAAAGGATTTGGGGAATGCTAATGCAGGCACAGGGAGTGGGAGACCGGGCTGGTTGGCTACGGGTGGCTGAGCACAATGAGCACCTTGGCTACGCCCCTGCTCCCAGCGAGGCCCCGTGGGGCCCCGGCTCCCAGTTTCCCCCCAGATGTGGCAGTGGGGCTGGCTGGGCTCTTCTCACAAGGCAGTCGCTCAGCGAGGGTGATCTCACCGCACGCCAAAGGTGAGCTCCCAGCCTATCCCCAGCTGCCACAAAGGACATTTCTTGCCCGGATTCACCGGCCAGGATGAGTTTATCTTTTGGCATGTGGGTTGGGAACAGGCGTTGGAGCCTGCAGCGCATCCCCGGGAAAGCACAGATCTAGGCAAAACCGCTCCGTGGCTGATGGACATCCTGTGGTTCCTCACACACGAGGACAGGAACGCCGTCCCCAAAGGGATTTGGAAGACCTGGCTCGAGGGAGGTCCCCAAACAGCCCTGATCCCACGTGGATGGAACTGGGACTGGCCCCGCACAGCCAGGAATGGGGATTCAAGTTCCTCCAGTGGAAACACCCTGAGATGAGGGCCCGAGCCGCACTAACGAGAATTGCTTTGCAAATTAACAAACGCAATTTGCTCCCCAAACAAACACGATGAGGAAAGGGCGAGGTTAGGACAGCAGGCAGCACGCTCTGCTCGCTCATTTTGACAACGGCAGTTTAGTTTCAATTACTGATGCGCATCCTCCGCAAGGTCCCGGTGAGCGCGCTCGAGTCACCCTGGCCAAAACCGACGGAGCCTGGCTAACGGGAGACCTTCAGCGCGATGGCTCTGCGGTTAGACCTGGGCCGGGATGCGGAGAGAGCCGGTTTTGTGTGTCCAAACGATGAAGGGCAGATTAGCAAGGCCCTGCTGTATTATACTGCGAATATATTTAGCTACTCAATGTGATATAGATTAAGAGCAGCGGGAAGCCTGGCAGCTACGCTTCAGAGGGCTGGGAGGGAACGTTTCCATTCAGCTGAGTTGACATTCGCTTTGCACGCACCTGTTTGATGGGCGCCTCGGCTCCAGCACCAGCCCCGGCTCGGGGCCGTGTCCCTCCTTCCCCGGGGCTGCTCTGCACCTTCGGGCCTTGGGCAGGATCCTTCCAGCCCGAGCTGCTGTGTTGGCTGCTGCAAAGCAGCTTCTGCGCCACTCAAGCCCAGATGTTTTGAAGGGGTTTAAGGGCTCTTTAGGGCAAAGAGCCCTCTTTTAGGGTTCTTCATTGTCCTTTCCTGTGTCAATCCTGGTCCCTCCAGCCTATCCTTAGCGTGGGACAGCCCCCATCCAGCCCTGGGGCTGAATTCACATTTCAGGGCATGTTACCCTCTTGTTGCCCCCATTCTTGGCTCCGTTTGTCTCCTGTGATGCTCAGAGAAAAAACTTTTTCTCCCAGAATAGTTCCCCTGCCCACTGTATGTGACAGCACCAGACCCAGGTATCCCTCCAGATGCATGAGTGGCCCATTTATAAATGATATTGAAATATAAAGATCCCCCTTCTCCCCTCTCGCTCACAGTGTGGCCGTGCCGTGCTCCCGCACCTCCAGGGAGATGCTCGCGCGTGCAGCCGGCAGCACCAGGATAGATCCGATGCGTATTTTACCCCCACTGGGAGAAAAAACCTGTGTCCCCCACATTGGCAACCGAGGCTTTCCAAGAAGTCCTCTCTGCAGGGACCCCAACACCGGAGAACCGCAGAGTATTCCCCTCCTGCCCCACCGGAGCCCTTCCCAGCACCGTGCCCTTTCAGGATAATCCTTTATTGCTTAGGCTGGAAATTCCTGTGAGCTGGAGAGCTCGTCTGATTATTTGCAGGCACGCAGCCATTCTAGGGACTATATGATTTTAATAAGCAGCCCAGCACTGAGGCATGTGGCTTCAGCAGCCCTCGGCAGCCCATCTTTCCACAGGGGTAACAGGAAACTTCGGAGGCATTGACAAAAAAAACAAACTTGCACTCAGCAAAATGAAGAGCAAAACAAAACAAAAAAAATCCTCCCCTTCTCCAAAACCTGTTTCAAGTCAACCAAAATGTTTTGCTCAATAGTCAAACAAACGGGCTGTTTGCTTTCCTGAGCGTTCCCTTTTTTTTAAGCTTCTTAAGTGGGGTTGAATTAAACATAGGCAATTTTTATCTGAAAACATCATTTCAGGGCAAAACAAAAAAAAACCAACCAGAAAGCCTCATAACAAAGTGCTTCAACCTCACTGATTTTATCTAGGTTTTTTCCTATTTTGAGGGTACATTACCATGGCCATTCAGTGCATCGTCTCGGTTGACCTGCAGCTGCACCTTCTGGCAAACGAACGGCAGGTCAGGAACGTGGCGGCCACGTCCTTACCCGACGGCTGCTACGGAGGAGAGCGCCCACAGACGAAGCCGCCCGCACCCGGCTCCTCGTCAGCCCGGGGATGCTGCCGGGCAGCCAGCGACGCCATGTCGAGCGCACAGAAAAGCCAGAATTTCTGGTTTCCATAAAGGAATATGGAGAATATTATCCAGTGAGATTTGAAACTTAGGTGGGAAAGTTGCCAGCCTGCAGCGTTTTCAAAGAAACTCCTGTATCTCATATTGCTGAAAACTGGGAAGTCCCGTGGGCTTAGGGAAGGGGAGCTGGGAGGGGTGGGGGGTTGGGGGGGGAGGGCCCCCTAATGGGGATGGAGGCAAAGCAGGGGGAGACTTTCTGAAGGGTTTCTTTTATATTAGAATAAGTCATAATTAATGCTATCAAGTGGCAGAAAGGCAGCTTTGGGTAACGTGAGAAGAGCCTTATCTCTCTCCGCGTCCCGTGGCCCGTCTGCGGTTCTGGTCCCGGGGATAAGCAAGATACATTTTAAAAAAGGGTTGGGAGCGTGATGGTGTGAAGGGCTTAGGGTGCTGCTCCTTACCCCCTCCTCCTGCTGCCGAGGAGCCCGGCTCCCATCCCACTGAGCTCAGGGTACCGGGCTGAGTCAGCCCCGGGGCACAGGGGACCGTAAATCCCCATGGATCCCTTTGCAGCCAGATTGGCTCTGGATTGGGATCAATATGGCCACAAAGCGAGCGAAGCTGTAGGAACAAGCACCCCGTGGGAGGGAGCGGGGCCGGGGTGCCGGGGTGGGCACCCACAAGTTCCCTGGAGCAGCCGGGCACGTTTCGGCTGCCCCGATGCGCGGTGCCGCCGGCACCTGCCAAGGCTCCAGGGCTTTTTCATGGCTTTTTTAGTGCCTCCATCACGCTCCATCATCTTGTCTCTGAGGCTTGAGCTCAGAGCGTTAGTGACGTGATTTGTTAAGTAGAAGCTGATCAGAGGTTTCCCTGCCTGGGTCCCGTGAACCACATGTTGCTGTTTATTTTGCTCTTTTGGCCACGCTCACTTTCTCTGCCTCTCCTCTGGCAGTTGGGTCACAAGCCACACGATGCCACTTTTATCGGTGGCTTTGATATATCCTCCCTGACCCGAGATGTCCCTGCACATCCCTGGTCACTGGGGGAAAGTCTGGGCGGGAGGGAATGGACACCACACAGCTCTGGTTTAGGGGAAAATCTTTTGCCATAGGGAAAAAAACCACCCTTAAAAATAAAGTACTCAAAACTGGTGGATCAAAAAATAATCATCAAAATGCCTGGGTGGTGAAAAAGCCCCTGTGATCTCAATTACCTTCTTCTGTAAGGATCCCTGCATAGCTGAAATTGTTTGGTTTCTGAACAGCAATGATAAAAAAACACTTTAGGTTTTATTTCCCTACTTCGGCTTCCCTTGGGGAGAACGCCAGGGCGAGAGATTCCACGCATGCACATACGTACACGCGCGTTCGGGCGCTCGCAAAACCCGGAACAAAACCCAAACAGACAAAAGCCTCAAAATTGCTTTGCTTTTATTATCTATTTTTTTTTAAAAAAAAATGCAAACTTCTCAGAGAGAAGAAAACATGACTTGCTTGTTTGGTCTTTGTGGCCTGTCCTGTTTTGGGGGAATTTGTTTTCCTGTTTGCAGCCGCCCTTAGTTTTACATTTTTCCCATTAGGGATAGTACCGAAAGCTGCCCCTTGGAGGAACTATTAAGCAGGATGGAAACACTAAATCGGAGCTGATTGGGAGGCCTGTTCACCTTGGGTGCTGGCAGGAGCAGCCCTGTCCCGGCTCACCAGCCTTTCTCTTCCCCCTGCACCTTGTGAGGATGTCCTGGTGCTGGGCGGGTGACGGACGGGTCCCTCAGCCAGGCCCCAACTTTCATCCCCCTGCTCATCTCTCCCCAGCACAGACCAAGTTGTCAGAAGCAAAAGTGCTTAAAGATCCAACCCAAATAAATATTGGTCTAACGCGCGATGAATGGTCCCTCCTCTGAAATTCATCTTCGTGAGAGACACGAGCTCGCCAGCATATCGGGAGCTGCAGGGAGCTCGTCCAGCATCTCCTGCCGGTGCAGAGCGTGGGGCTGGGGAGTGATCCCCTCCTACCTCTGCAGCCAAATGTCACCGTGTCCCCACTGGCCCCTGCGCCCGAGGGGCAGGACAGGCAGATGCAGGAAAGGCACTGGGTTGGTGTTGTCCCCAACCAGAAGTCCAGTGCCTGAGTCACCCTGTGTAGCTCCTGCCTGGGCATCTCCTGCTGGTGCATCGAGGAGGTGACTTTTGGTGGAGCCGGGGACTGCACATCAGCTCCGGGATGTGCCCCTGGCTTAGCCTTGCCTTGACATGCAGCTGGATGACTCGTGAGCTCCCAATATGGGGAAAAACTTGATCATCTTCTTGATCCCCCGAGCATCAGCTGCTCGGCAGGGCTCGTCCCCTCATCTCCAGCACCCACCACCTCATGTGGACCCATTCACAAAAGTGCATGTCCTGGGCTGAGGTGGTGAAGCTTTCACAGCAGCCTTGCTGTACCACTGGGAAAAAAATAAATAGCCTTGCCTTTCATTTCTGGTGTGATCAGAGGAGAGCTTCTCTGACCTGTCCAGTTGTGCTGCCACCATCAGCACCAGGGCCGCTGACGGACTCACTTTCCTGACACCCTCCTCCACATCCACTGGCTCTCACTCTTATTCTATCCATGATATCCACAGGAGATGAGCCGGAAACATAAACCACAGTTAAAAAGTCCCACGTTACCACTGATCCCAAGTCCCTGGCATCTCCTGCCACTGTGCACCTCTCCTTTCAGAGCACAGAGTCCCCTGAGGCCAGAACTGACTTTATTTTCCCTTTTCATGTGGCATCAAACAGAGTGTGGACGCAGGACAAATAATAAATGGCATGTAGATCGGGCAGCGTCTGGGGGAGTCATGGCATGAGGCACCCAGAGAGGGAAGGGCGGTGGTGGCGGCAGGAGGCAGGAGTCAGCGATGTCCAAACTGGATTAACTTGACAAATTTCACTGGGGGCCGCAGTCGGGGCTGCAGCGGTGCTGGAGCACACGTTGGAGCACACGTCCTTCCCCAGCACAGAGCCTCCCTGCCAGCCTTCCCACACCAGCCAGACCTGCCCAGGTTCAGCCAGGGATCTGGTCACCCTCCCCCAAAAAAACCACAAGCCGGGGCAGAAGAATTTGGCTGTTGGGCACAAGGGAGAAAGGACAGGTAGAGGGAGAGCAGAGAGCGCAAGGAGCATTACATGAGGAGGGCGGGAGAGGAGGAACAGGCACAAACCGGGACACAGGTGGTTCCACCTGAGCAGGAGGAGAAACTTCTTTGGTAGGAGGGTGTTGGCCCAGGCTGCCCAGAGAGGTTCTGGAGTCTCCTTCTCTGGAGAGATTCCAAACCTGCCTGGACACTGCGCTGCTGGGCCCCCTGCTCTGGGTGACCCTGCTGGAGCAGGGGGGTGGCACCAGGTGAGCTCCAGAGGGACCTTCCAACCCCCACCATGCAGGAGTTCTGTGAGAATGACCATCTGGATGGTCTGGCAGGTGTTCTCACCTGCGGGGACCATCTGCAGACATCTCAGCGTGGCTGCTGTCCCTCTTGCTGGGAAACCTCTGCTCTGTGTAGACGAGCAATTCATCTCATGGCTTTTTGGGTTCTTGCCTGTCAGCTGGGTGCTGGGAGGAGCAGCCATGAAACCAGGAAGAAAAAAATCAGTTTTTCAGTGGGGAACACACCACAGGGAAGGTCTGAAGACTGCAAACTCTGCACATTGGGGTGATGGAGGCAGAAGAGCAAGGGAGGAGTGCCATGCCATTGACCTTCAACTCCTTTAAAGGGTGTCAGCAAGCAGAAGGGAGGAGAATGATTTAGAAAGGTAGAGGAATGTGTAATTAGGAAGATGGGATTGAAGAAAGGAAAACAGGCGATAAATTTCAGGGAAATAATTCAATGGAGAGGCAGAGGAGCGAGGAGCTCATCTATGGGCAGAGATGAGACCACCTTTCTACAGCACTGGGAGATAATTTTAAGTTGCAAGAAGTGTGCAGTGAAGGTGCAGCCCTGCGGTGGTTTTCCTCGTGCTCTGGGGCCTCTGCAGCTCCAGGTAAGGTTCGACAGGATTAAGATGAGCCGAGGGCAGTTTAGAGCCTGCGAGCCTGACAATTGCTCCACATAAAGAGGAGTAACTCCACCACACACACTGGGCTTAGTGTACTATCAAGCCAGGGCAAGTAGTGTCAGAGTGAGGCAGAAATTAGAGACAGAAAAGGCTGATGAGGGCACTTATTTCATCCTCTTACCAATTAGACAGGAAATTATTTAACTGCTTTATTTATTTATTTAGGAATGTATCTCAGCAGGAAAAATCCCCCAGTGGCAAGCCCTGTATTTTTGCAAAGGGAAGGGTGAAGTCCAACTCTCTGTTCGTTAAACACATTCCTCAAAAAAGCATCTTATAGAGGAAAAGCTGGGAAATAAACGTCTTCCTATAAGCTTTCCAGAGCGTGTGGGCTCCTTGGCTGTAGGAGGGAAAGGGGGTCTGCTGAGAGTCCTGGATAACATCGCTTTGCCAGAGGACACCCATTGCATCTCCCTCCTTCACTGGAGACATCTTTCAATTACAGAGAGGTCACCCTGACCCTCGAGCCCCTCTTGAGCTTGGGCCTGTGGATGCTGAGAAGCACCAGCCAGGTCCAACGGGGCAGCCCCAGCCCCTCTGTCTCCCCTCATCCCACCCGGCTCTCAGCCCCTTTCTGGGAAACGCTTTGGCCGATGAGATATTTGCAACCCAGCTTCTCCTGCGGGACAGGAATGTTGTCACTTTGGACAGCACTTCAGCTGAGAAGATTTATGGGGTCTGTAATAGAAGCTCTCTGGAGAGAGCCCAGGAACGGTCCAAGGTCTGCCCCGGTCCTACATCGGCTGGAGACGCAGGACCAGCCGAAGGGCTCGTACCCCAGGGCTACGGCCACGAGCAGCCAGGGAGAGCAGCGCCAGCGGCTCCCTTTCTGGCTTGTAGTCATCAACAGTTCACTCTCTCTTCAAAATGATGATGAAAACCGATTTCCAAACCTCAGAGTTGTTGGTTGTTTTTTTTCTCTAAATGGAATTCTTGCTTCCTAGCCAGCCCTGGCTGGAAGCACATGAAGTAGAAGGATAGGCATGCCGCAGGAGGCTCTCCCGCGGTGGAGCCTCGGGTGGAAAGGGCTCGGAAGAGCCTGGGGAAGAACCAGGCTGAGCCCCTGCCATGGGCTGTGCTGCTGAGGATGCTCTGTGTGGAGGAGCACACCCCAGGGACCTGGAGCCCTGCTCGGCAGGGGACTCGCTCAGCGTGGGCAATATGAGAGGTGCTTAAACACTCCCATCTGTCCGGGCTGCTCGGGTGCTGTGGAGCAGCTTCCAGCCAGGAAACCTCACAGCCATGGATGGCACAGCAGGTGGATGGGTCTCCGTGAGGGAGCGGAGAAGATGCCGGGGCTGTGTTTCCTCTCCTTGCTCTCCAATCCCCCCGCTCCGCGCTGACGTGGCGCAGCGGGGTCCGTCCCCTGGGCGCTGCGAGCGGCACTCCTGAGAACAGCCCCTCTGCGAGGAGCCTCTGGCGAAGGGACGCAGCTGCTCTGCCCTTATCAGACACCGGCAGAGGCGAGACAACCTAGTTACTGAGGAACGACAGAGGCTTCTTTTCCCTGCCATCCCCTCCGCTCCCCCTACTCTTTCCCGTGATCGCTCTCGTTATTTATTTCCCCTCTCTTCTCTTCTCCTCTCCACGCAGACGGTTTCACTGGGCAAATCCGAACGAAAGCCTTGCAAAGAGGATGCTCATAAAATATTTATGGAGAACTGCGGTGAACACAAGTAGGATAATGAGGGTCTGTGGGATATGGGATGTGTCCAAACTAGCACAGCGAAGACCTCGTACGAGACAGAGGCACGCGGCGGAAGCCATTAGTGAGTCCTGTCGGGTCTTTACTCATTTCCTTCGCGCACAGTTGCCGCGCTGCCGCACGCTGCTTTTGTTTGGGTTTCGCTTCTTCACCTGGTACTCTGTATTTTCCTCCGTGGCAGCTGCCGCCCGACGCTCCACTGGGAGCTGGGCCCATGGGGTGGTGCCGGTGGCCGAGTCCCACAGCGGAGCAGGACGCGGCCACCTCTGGGGGCTGCAGCATCCCGACCTGCGCCGAGCACCGGTGCCGCAAGTGCCCGACCACCAGACCTCTTCTCACTGCCGCACTCCTGCCTCCTGACTGTCCCACACGCTCCCACGTGGCCGTGCAAGCCGGCTGTGGAGGAGAGAGGGGTCAGGCGGAGGGATGGGCAGTGGTTTGTGTCATGGGTGGTTGTTTATAAACTGCAAGGGTGAGGGTCTGAGCACCTCCCTCTGCCCCAGGGCTCACAGCGCTCAACTGCTGGGGCTCTGCTCGCACAAACACACGTGTGCTCGGCTTCAGAGCAGGTGATAGGCCGAGTGCTGCCCATGGCAAGGAGGGGCTCTGAGGCTCTGGGAAAGTTCCAAGCTTGTCCCATCTGAGAATCATAGAATCATGGAATGGTTTGGGTGGGAAAGGACCGTTAAAGATAATATAGTGTAACCCCCCTGCAGGGAGCAGGGACATCTGCAACTAGAGCAGGTTGCTCAGAGCCCCAGCCAACCTCCCCTGGGATGGTGCCAGGGATGGGGCAGCGACCACCTCTCAGGGCAGCCTGGGCCAGGCTCTTACCACCCTCAGCACCAACAATTTCTCCCTTCTCTCTGGTCTAAATCTCCCTCTTTTAGTTTAAACCCATCCCACCTTGTTCTGTCCCAACAGGCCCTGCTCCAAAGTCTGTCCCCATCTTTCTGACAGGCCCCTGGACGCCCTGAAAGGCCCCCAGAAGGTCTCCCTGGAGCCTTCTCTTCTCCAGGCTGAACAACCCTATGAGAGCCGAACCAATAAACCTGTAGTGACCGACCCACTGCAGGGGAAGAAATGCTGTTCAGTCTGTGCCTTACAGCAGCTCACCTCGCTCCTGCTCAAGTTACCCAGGCAGCGGGTGTCACACAACTCCCACGGTCGGGATGCTCCTGACCTTTGGACAGTCTCCCGGGGGTCTGCCCCATCTTCATCTGAAGATGCTCTTCCTACATGGTCGGCCAGGAGGACCTCAGGAGCACCTCTGTGAGGAGGTGAAGCTCTGCCTTGCACACTCCTGTTTCTCCCTCTGCTCTTTCTCAGCAAGCCCCCAGAAAAGCCCGTGAACTCCTGTTGGAGCTTTTATCCCACCGGGAGCCATACCTCTGGCAGATGTTTGCTGTGATACAGGACACGACAGCTTTTATTAGTTGTCAGCTGGAACACAATATTTTAGGGTCTTTAGGTTAAAGCGGGAAAGCGAAGCTCTCACGCACGCCTGTGCCGGCAGCACAGCCCGCCACGCAGTCCTGCACCTCCAGAACCCCTCCTGCACAGGAACCCGGGCTCCTCTCACCATCACACCTCAGCTCCTCACCCCGGCCGGGCCGCTTTCCCCCGTCCTGGATCCTGGGACGTGCCTTGTGTCCCTGCGGCGACACCATCCGTGTGCTTGGTGTGTTCTTAACGCCCAACGCAGTCTGCCCAATCTGGGCACCCTTCCCTTCTTCCCCTCCTGCTGGACGTGCTTCAAACCCATCGGCCCCAACAGACGGCGACGCGAAGGAAGGAGGCGGCAGCAAGGTCACGCACGCTTGTCTTGGGAAGACTAAAGGCGCTTTCCCATCTTTTCCAGGCCGGGAAACCACCACAGCACATTGATGTCATCAAATCCCGAAGAATTAGAAGAGAAACCCCTCGTGTCTGCGGCGCTCACGCTGCCGATGGCTGTAGCCCTATGTACCCTGAGAGGGTTCCTCATCTTCCCAAGAGCTGCCCGGTGGGAGTCAGAGAGCAGAACATGTCCCGTCGTGCTGTGCCTGGATAGTTCACGCCCGGCTTGGTGCTCCTGCAGAAGCTGGAAAGCTGACGTCAGATGGCTTTGCCAATTGGCCGGCTAAATAATTCATCTCTGTCAGGACAAGGAGCTCTGGAATGATGAGGCACAACCTGATGGGATGGAGGCAGAGAAGCTGCTTCCTCGAGGCTCCTGCTCAAGCAGCGTCTCCTCTTGTAGACCAGCCTGGGACACTTGGCAAGCGCTTGCTCTGCTGGTGCACGTGCCGGAGCCTGACCAGCTGATGGATCCCCACCTTGCCCTCTCCCCCTACCATATCCATCGCCCCATGAATATCAAGGATGGGGAAGAGTCCTCCAGACATGAAAGGTATTTCTGGGCATCACAGGAAGAAGTGATTAATCTCCATTACATGGTTGAACGCTGAATAATCTGGAGCAGCAGATTGGGTTACGCTTCCCCCTTTCTGTGGCTGTTGCAGGGGGAGGGGTTTCCAGCCTGAGGAGACATTTGAAAGATGTTTTGACTACTGAAGTGCCAAACTTAACCCCGGTGTAATTGGACTTTGTGGTGAAACATGTATGTTGTTTTTTGCTTCCTGAGCTCTCCGGACAGCCTGACGTTGACGTTTACGCAGCTGCCACCTCTTTACCATTTGCTGTGCCTGACAGATCTCACCCACCACGCTCCTCCTGAGGTCACTGCTCAAAAAGAAAAAGGGAATTAAAAAAAAAAACCAACCCAACATCCCAACAGAGGCTGGTGCTTGCAAAGCCCAGAGGCAGCAGGGCAGAGGTGGAAAGGAACCGCTCCGTGGCTGGGCAGCCCAGCATCCTCCAGACCAGGGATTTCACCGGGATCCAAGGGCTTCAGCCTCTCTCCTCTCTGATGGGACCCCGCGTGAGCCACAATGCGAGCAGGCTCCGAGCGTCGGTCCCCGGAGGAAAGGGGTGGCTGTGGAGCGCGGTGCCGAGCGTGGTGTGCGAGCCCAGCCAGACACACTGATAGATTTCATCCAACGAGCCTCTCAGATCCTCCTCGTTACTTAACAGCGCCTCTCCCCCAGACTAGAGAGCTGTTACTGATATTCTGTGGGGACTAATAACAACCTCATCTCAGTTTTTGATGGGCTAAACATACACAGTGTGTTCTGGGGTTCGCTCCAGAGAGCTCCTCCATCCCACCCCCTGCTGCAATGCCGTCGCACCCTTTGGGGAGCAACGCGGCGCACGGTTTTCAGCGACGCTTTTAGACGTTTTTGGATAGGAAGTTAAAAATAAATATATTCCCAGCGGGGAAACTGCAGAGGGATTGAGTGAGGCCAGAGTGTAATTACCTGAGCTGGAACGGAGCCAGGAGCTAACTTGTATTGCAAATTCTTTGCATTACTTTAGATACCTGCTAACGAAGTGATTATAAAAACCATATTTATAGAAGATTAGGACGTATGTAATAGATACACATACGTAATTAGCCATAATAGATCTGCATTGATTACATTGCTGTTAATCCCCCTCTCAATATGTGCACATTAATTAGTCAGCATTTAGCACATATACAATTATTTTAGGAACAGAAACAGTTTGGTGGGTGCAGCAGACAACAGGGTATTTACTCATATTTTGTATTTATTTTTCCCTCTGTAGCAGCATCTACGTCAGGCTGGGCCCTGTACGAAGAATAAAAATCATCCGAATCCAGAGGCCTAACAACATCCAGCTTCCCACACAGAGATCAGCACTCACGAGCGCCTGTGAAGGGTCTTGCCAAAATATTATTTTTGATATATAAAATATTTTCCCGTTGCTATGTCAGAGAGCGACGTGCCAGCCTGCCAGTGTGACACTGCTCCTTTTCCCTCGGCGGCTGCGGGGGTGTTCAGCTCGGGCACCCTGCCTGGGGAGCTCTGCTGGGAATGACTCGCTGGGTGTGAGACCTGCGGGAGGAGCCAGCAGGACACCCGCTGACCGGCCCTCAGCTGGCTCTCACTTTCAGGAGCCTTGGAATGTGCCCCTCGGTTTCCCAGCTGGAAACCATGGGGCAGCAAGCGTGCACGGGCAGGCTCCGCGGCGCTTGCCCAGCGTGCCGGTCCAGCTTCCACCGGGACTCGGAGATGACCATCTGCAATCGTGATGCTGAAGCACCGAGAGCCACCGGGCGCCGGGGTCTGTTCTCATGAGCTGTTGATGTCTGAGCTGCCCTGTGGCCTCCCAAATTGAAGTCCCCTCGGGCAACAGGCAAGCGGAAAACACCTCTCCTGTCTTCATCCCTTTCTGCCCTTCATCTTCCTTTAATTCCTTCTCTCTTCAAACACAAAAAGCGGTAACCAGACCATTGTGCCCCCTCCGCAAGCTGCGCTGCTCCCTGGAGCCCCGTGTCCCCTCTCCTCTCCATCACCATTCCTATGGAGATGTCCCTGCCTCCTGCAAGGCAGCGGCAGAGGAGACAATCCCACCTTGGGCAATCCCACCTCTGGCAGCCCCAGCCAAGTCGGAGCATCCCCTCCAGTGGTGAAGAGATTTAGTCAACTTTGGGTGACAAGTGTCCCTGAGTGCCCTGTGGCCCTAGAAAGCCTGACCTGCAGGGTGGCAATAAAAGCTCTGAGGCAAAAAAGGGTAGAAAGAGGCAGAGGGAAGCTGCAGCCTTTCCTGTCCTGAGCAGTCCCGGTGCCGCGTGATGGCTAAAGCAGCTCTGCCCCCTGACGCTGCTCGCTCAGCGCAGAGAGCACATGAATCATAACACAGATCCTGTTTCACACGACGTAAAAAACCCTCGACAAATCCAGCAATTAGCCTCCAATTTTGCTTTCTCCATTAATGGGAAATGGGGTCTCTCTGGGATGCTCCGATGAGACCCTGTTTTCTTCATCAGTTCAAAACCTTCCCCTCTTATTTATTTTTCACCTTCCCTCCGAATATCTTTCCCACCGCAAAAAAACCCAAACATTTTTCAGATCTTTGCAGTTATTTATTCCACCTTTTCTGTCACATCTTCACAGGAACAAAGCTCTCTGTTGGGAGCAGGGGGCAGATGAGCGGCGAGACCAGGGCTGGCAGTGGCTCCAGCCTCTCCTCCCGCATCCGATGCACGAGGGTGGATGCTGGGCTCCCGTCAGGCCGTATGGGGTCAGTGGCCCAGGGAGGATCCCAAGGCACCCACAGAGCTCAGACCAATTAGGAACTTCTGACTTGGAGCGAGGAAAAGGGAAAAGAAAGAGCTGAGATGGCCAGACTCATCTTCTTTTTCCTCCTCTTCCTTTTAAAGGCAGTCCCCCGGGATCTCGTTGGAGTCCTTCAGAATGGAAAACCTTCCCTGCCCCTCAGGGCAACGCCTGAATGTTGCGGAGCGGATGAAAGGGAGAGAAAGGCGACGCTGGGCGATGTGGGGGGCACTGAGCTAATGAGAGGATGGAGACATCAAGGAGGGATGTGTTCAGGGTAACCTAATGGACTTTCCCTCCTCCTGGCTGGGGAGTGGCTGGAAAGAAAAGTAGAAAAGGAAAGAGGCCAGAAGTGCGACATTTTATCATTCTCCACAACTCCCTGACAGGAGGGTGGAGCCAGCGGGGGTCGGGCTCTGCTCCCGAGGAACAAGCAACAGGACAAGAAGAAACGGCCTCCAGTTGCCCCAGGGGAGGTTTAGGTTGGAGCTGAGGAACAATTTCTTCCCCTCCAGGGCTGTCCAGGCCTGGCCCAGGCTGCCCAGGGCAGGGCTGGAGTCCCCCTGATCCCTGGAGGGGTTTCCAAGGCGTGGAGATGTGGTGCTGAGGGACAGGGCTCAGTGGTGCCCTGGCAGGGACAGGGCAACGCTGGGACTCCTTGATCTGAAAGGTCTCTTCCAACCAAAGCGATTCTGTGGTTCTGTGACTCTGAAGGACTCCCCGGCAGGGTCACCCCTGCAGGCAGGAGGCTTTGCAAACTCAGGAGGGAGCGTGTGGCTGGAGCCAGTGCTGCCGCTCAGCACCGCGCCGCAGGGATGCGCTCACATGTTCGGTGACTTTTACATCTGTGCTTAAAATAAGCCCGTGCTTGCCTGTCTTTGCCAGCTGGGAACCCCACCACAGACCTGTGTCACCCCCCAGCTCCCCCCCGGCTCCCCACGCACGCTGCTCCAGAGCAAAGCTGGGACCGTGCCGGACAAGAGACAATCCACGCACTTTAGAAGATCCCCCCGGTTTCGGAGCCGTGGGGCTCTGCAGGCACATCCAGTTATGGTAAAAGCTGATGTGCCTGTTTTTAGGCTGGGCTAAACCCCAGGGGAAGGAGCTGAGCTTCATCCCCACTGAACAATGCGGTGGAAAATGGAAACAGCTTTTTAAAGAAATCTTCTTGTGTTTTCCCTCTTTGTTCTGCTGCTCCGCGGGGGGCTCGGGGGCGGGAGGAGGGGCGTGGGTACGTTCCAGCCCCGATGGTCAGTTTGGGTTTGCAATCAGGTTCACTTCTTCTGACTGATTGTACGTTCGGGCGGTCGGCTGGTGCCGCGACACCGCAGGATGAGCACCGCTCAAAATGCTCCTCAGAAGGAAAGAAAAAATCCTTCGGTAAAGGAATTATTTGCAAGCAGCAAGGGGCAGCCAGGCCCTCCAGTACCTTTTGTGCGTATGAACTTCTCCCCTGGAAACGGTATTAGAATATCACTGTTTAAAGGGCTTGGGAAATCGAACTATTTGTGGGTATTTCTGGGAGCAGACAGAGGCTTTTGTCTGAAGCTCGACTCCCGCACAGTTTAAAATCTGTTGGTCACACATTCCTGTCCCCGGCCAGAGGTCCGAGAGCTGCAGGGGCTGCAGGACCCGGCTTCGCTCGAGCGAGGGTGGTTGGGAGCAGCAGAGGGGATGGAGCTGCCAGGATTTGGGCTTGTTCCCGGCTCTGGGCTCCTCCAGCCAACGCAGAGCTGGGGATGTGCTTGGAAAGAAAATGTCAGCTCATTGAAATTGAAATTTTTCATTAAAATATTTTGATTTTGGGAAACTTCTGTCAGCGGGCTCCCCTCCACATCTCACAACCTGCTCATGTTTCCCTGGGTGCCTCACAAACTGATGTCCCTGCCCAGGGCTCCAGAGGGATGGCTGGAGGATGTCCCAGTGCCCTCCTACACACACAGCTCTGGCACCGGAGCCAAGGGGCTGAGGGGTTGTCGGGGAACCCAACACCTCCAGGACCTGCTCAAGGGTGTTCTTTCTGCTGGATGTTTCAGAAAGGGCTCTAGCTTCAGCCTGGCACCCGTGGCAAGAAGCTTGGGTCTGGCTGCCCCATTTCTCTGCATGACCTTCCAGCCAGGAGCTACCCCAGGAGCTCTGTGCTCTCCCCAGCCCCAGCACTGCTCTCTCTTTCCACAGCTGATGCCAGAAATGCCTCTTCTGGCTCTTGGCCGACTCCTGCATCCCAGCCTCGCAATTCCTCAGGTAGCCCTCGACGCCTGGCACGCAGGGCTGGTGCACCGCCCGGCAGAATTTCTGTGGGGAGCTCAGCTGCTTCGCTGTGAGTCATGCTGCAGGCACAGCACGGCGTGGCACGGCACGGTACAGAATGACACGGCACAGCATGGCACGGAATAGCACGGCATGGCATGGCACAGAATGGCACGGCACGGCATGGCATGGAATAGCAAGGCATGGCACGGCACAGTATGGCACGGAATAGCACGGCACGGCATGGCACGGCACGGCACAGCCCTCCTGCCAGGCAGCTGCCTCCGTACCCGGAGGAAATCACCAAAATTAGAGATCCTGCCACCTCCTGAGGGTTCAAGCGTGTGCAGCAATTATCTCCTCAACCACCCATCCCACCTTCCACTTTAAATACCCAGAGGCACTGGTTCGCAGTGAGGGCTAATGAGTGGATTATTGCGGCAGTTTAAAACTCAGCTGGTTTGTAAATTGGGATTATCCAGTGGAACGACTTTTTTCAAAAAAAGAAAGGCCCTTCACCCCCCCTCCACCTCTTCGCAGCCTCCCTAATAGCTGGCACAGCCACGTTTAGGGGCTCATTTTTCAAATTCTCCTATCTCAAAGGCATCGCTCTCAATTAACATCAAGCCTCTCCCTCCTGCTCCAGTTCCCCAGTGCCAAGGAGCTCCAAATCCCGAGTTGCTCTGGGATCCGGGCTGTCGGCGCTGTCCTTACAGAAACTGCTGGGCAGGAGGACAACAAACCCAGGCTTTTCTGAATGGCCAGAAAGCCTCGTGTTCGGCCCTGTTTTCCTTTCACCTGTTCCTGGGACCTCTGAGGCCAGGCAGCTTGGCCGGAGGGCGGCAGCCGGGAGGCTGGAGGAGCACGGAGATGTTGGGCTGGCCCCGTGCACAACCCAGGCTTTGCTCTGCTCCCACAGGGATGAGCAAACTGGCCCTCGGCTCTCCTGCAGGCTCCACAGCGAGCACCCAAGACGTGGCTGGGTCAAGGATTCTTCCAGCATCTTCTCCTCCCTCTGAAATCACTGCTCCCTTTAGGGTCGGGCAGCAATCCCCGTCTTCTCCCAGAGCAGCCCGTGAGCACCCACTGCAGAGGGTCAGCCTGGGAGAAGGAGGCTGCAGAGGGGTTATGGGCCAAGCCTGACTCCCCCACCCCAGCCAGCTGTGCCCCCCCCGAGCCCCCACCAGCATCTGCAGCTCCTGCTTTTCCTCCTGCACACCCTGGGGTCTGCAACGAGCTGGAGGCCGTGGTGACCCAGAACCCACCACAAACCTGTCACCCCCCAACCCAGCGAGAGTGCAGGGATTTCACCCCCGGCCCTCCCCGCTCCAAGGGCCTTTTAGAGACAAGCACAACCCCCCCCACGGCTTTCATGGATTTGTCCTGGATTAGCAGTTTTTCCAGTCGCTTTCTGCTTGAAATGGGAACAGAAAAGCTCAAGCATCTCCCCTCAAAAGGAGCCACCGGCCTCTTCTATTTTCTTACACTTCTTGTGACTGTTGCATTCAGTGCCCAGTGTTTTCCTGCTGCCGTCACCCCCCGGGACCGGCCAGTCTGCCCTTTCCTTTCTAGAGAGCTTTGGGTAGAGGGCTCTGTGGCTTTCTAGCCGCACATCTCCACCCCAGCACCCGCCTGGGAAGGACCAGTCTCTGTGGCCACCAGTTCCCATGACCAGCAGAGTCCTTGCAGATCCCTGTACCCCACTCGGGAGCATCTTCCACAGTGGAATTAGCTACAAGATTGCTCCAAAACTTTCCATGGGACAGGGGAAACACGATTGGTTATTGCACAGGCCTCAAGCACTGGTGAAAGAACCAGCGCAAGTTCCCTGAACAGAGCCCTGGTGCAGAGAAGGTCCGGGAGACTCAACTGTCTGCTGCTGGTGGGGCGTCTCTCCCTCCCTGTTATCTGCCAAGATGGAGGCAGCATCTCCCTCTTCCCAAAGATTCATTAAAAAAAAATTCTTTCTCTTTGCAGTGCAACTTGTGGAACAGAAAACCACCTCCACAACAACAGGTTTGGGGTTGTTTCTCAGTCTACTCTGTTCCTCCAGACCAAGGATGCGGGAGGTGTGAGCAGAGGAGCTGAAGAGCTGGCAAGAAAAGAGCAGAAAACGGACCCGACTGTTGAAAAAGTGGAATTGACGCAGCTCAGCCTTGAAGGACCTTAAAATTTCGGGCAGGCAGGTTGCACTTAGACAGGAAAAACATTAAAAGGCAAGAGGGGTTCAAATAGCTGACACTTCTTAGCCAATTACTATTAAACTGCGCGTTGGCCCCGCTGATGGGTGAGCTGCTGGAAACGCGCTGCTCTGGTCGGTACCTCCTGCCTGCGCCGAGTAACCGGAGCCCCGTCGCTCTTCCCACGGCAAACCTCCTCGACAAGCTCCCGTGAAAAGAACCGATTATTTCCCTCTCTAAATTCTCGCCGGTGTAATTTTCTTTGCCTCCTGCCCAAAGCGGCTCCTGGGCGGTGTGACCGTGAGGGACGGCAGCTGCGCCTCACCCCAACCCGCCTCGCTCGCCAGGGCCCCGGCTTTGTCAGCTCCGTCGCGCGCTTTGAAATACAATCCTGGGCAACCAAAGCAGGAAAGCTTACGGTTGTTTCCCATTCCTTTTCTCACCCAAATATGTACAATCTCATCAACATTGAGCTGCAGCTGGTGGAGAAACTTCCAAGAGCGCCTTGTTTTGTTTTGGGTTTTGTCAGAAAATGTCGAGCTGTCAAAGCCCAGGATTTGTGTCGAAATGTAATCGTTTTGATGAAACTGTCATCGGGGGAAGTCTCTCAATTCCGGGACAGAAAACTTGATCAAAACCAGACAGATTGAGGGAGACAACTCAACCCTGACAGAGCTCGCAGCGTGGCACGGGGATGCAGGCACGGGGCGGCCGGCAATCCTGCAGCCTGGGGACCAGGGGCATCTCCTCCTGCCCCCCACCTCCCCTTCCTGTCAATATCGTGGGGAAAAGCCTGAAATCGGAGTGCACTGCAAAGCTGAGCCCCACCAGGTATCACAAGGGGTGATGTGACAGGGCAAGGGGTGATGAGTTTAAACTAAAAGAGGGAGATTTAGACCAGAGGGAAGGAAGGAATTGTTGCTGCTGCTGAGGGTGGTGAGAGCCTGGCCCAGGCTGCCCAGAGAGGTGGTCGCTGCCCCATCCCTGGCACCATCCCAGGGGAGGTTGGATGGGGCTCTGAGCAACCTGCTCTAGTTGCAGATGTCCCTGTTCCCTGCAGGGGGGTTGCACCAGATGAGTTTTATTGGTCCCTTCCCACCCAAACCAGCCTGGGATTCTATGAGTATATGATTGATTTTATGATGCTGTGATCACAGCGGCCACACCAAAAGCCATTGAAGATTTCTCTCACTCTCCTGTTTCCAGGCAGCCTTGGCTGTCTCTAGCCAGGAAGATCTAAAATATTCCTCAGGAAGGAAAACCACCCTCTCCTGCAACAGGATTTTTAAGGCAGGGCCTGGGTTAGCCTTGCTCATCTCTTTCTCCAGCTGGCTGTGTCCCCAGCCCTTTGGGGACACCAGGGCTACGCAGAGGGGTGACAGGCACCAGGGCGCTGCCGGCAGCAGGCGCTTTGCTGAGCATCAGCACCGGGCCGGGGCTTTGCCATGCTGCACGGCTCTGCTGCTTTTTCAGGAAACGAATTGCAAAATATTTTATAAACAGTGAAGTTTGCTCTTCAAACCAGCACCTGTGTAAACAGACGTGAAAGGAGCGCGTCCCCGCCGCCCATCGGCAGGCGCCCAGAGCCCAGGAAGGACAGAGGCCGATGCCGAGCCCCAGCTGCCTGTAGCCCCAGTTGGCCGGTTGTCCCAGCTCCCACGGCACAGGAACCCCGGGGATGCCTGCGGGGATCCTGCACCGGCTGACTCCTGTCGCTCGTTCCTTGGGAGCAGAGCCCGACCTCACCTCCAGCCTCCTGTCAGGGAGCCCCAGAGAGAGAGGAGGTGTTCCCCGAGCCTCCCCACGGCAGCAGGACCGGCCGGTTGTGCGTCCCGGTGCACGCGGCGCCGTCGGAGCCGCCTGCCCAGGGGCGACAGGAGCAGTGAAAGAGGCAACTGGCTTCACGTTCGCTCTGTCTGGGTTTCCCCATCTGTAACCTGGGGTTAATGATGTCTGCTCCAGGAAAGTGCTTCAAGCTCTTCGGCTGAGAAAGATGTGTGCAAATGCAAATTACTCTGCTTATGACACGAGGAGGTTTATGGCCTGCACGGCTCTTAATAATGCATTAATTATGCTTACGGTATTAAAAGTGTTCTGTGATTAAGCAAATAATTACAGAAATAGATGAGTAAATGGGGCACTGGGTGCAATGCCGGTTGCCGAGCTCATCCCGTTCCACACATTACCGGGCTGTGTTTTCAGTTGCTCGCGGCTTTGCCAAACTTTAATTGTTTACGATGAAATTTTCCGTGCCGGTGTCTGCCTCGAGCTAAATCGTTGCGGGGAGCTTCAGCCAGAATGGTTAATCTGTTCCCAAGAATGAGGCTCGTGAAAAAAATACGCTGAATTCTGGCAACCGTTTTTTTCACGATGCTCTTGTTCTTCATCACGTCTCTTTATAGCAGGAGCTTCAAAACCAGGAGGACGTCCTTGTGCCTGGGATGTGCCCTTCAAGTCCTCCTGCCAGGGAGACACGACCGACCTTGGCCGCACGCTGAGCCTCGAGCGACCACAGCTTGCACTTCACCCATCAAAATCTGCCGTGTCTTTGCCAATAAAATGTCCTGATCGGGACAGGGGTTGTGAAGGAAGGAAAAGGAAGGATGGGTTCGGGATTCAGGACTTCAAGTGCTCCTTTGGGGACCAGTCCATGGCTCAGGCTGTGATGGTCTCCCCAGCCGTGACTTTCACTGGTACAGAAAACATCACACGTGCGCCTCGCTTCCTGGATATTCGAATCTGAGATGACGGGAGCTGATTTCACAAATGTTAAACATTCGTGGCTCCCAGGGCAGCCGTCGGGAGCTGTGCTTTGAACAGAGAGAGGATTATAGAAAAGGCCAAGTACCATCAAAAAAATAAACCGCCTTAAACCGGGCACTCAAAATTGCCGGTGCTTTTAATCTTGCGATATCTGCCCTTGGGCTCTGGGTAAGCAAGTGGGAGAGCTGCCGGGGGCTCTCACGGGCTGCAGAAATCATCGCGCTTCCCAGAAGCGAAGGCAGCGGCAGGGCAGGAGCGGGCACCAGGGGCAAGCCCGGGGAGGAGGGCCTGGAGGCAGCTTCAGCTCAGGGTCGGCTCTTGCTGCGGCCGTGCTGGACCGTGGCAAATACGTCCACCCAGGAACACCGACAAGACAAAGTGGGAAACAGCAGCTTGTCGGTGGAGCTGCCTCTGCCTGGGGTGAGAGATGCTGAGTAAACCACCACCCCCCTACCTGTGCGAGCATCTTACTACAGCTTGGGGCTTACTACCTGCCTGCCAAGAGCATAACGAGATTGTAAGATTGGGTTCTATATAAAAGACGACTCCCTTTCCTAACGTTTGAGTCCTTGCCGCTGCAGCCCTTCTCCTGCTGCGCTGCTCACGTGCCGGGAGCGCTGCCCGATCCGCTGGGCCTCAGCACTCTGCCCGCTTACATCCTGCTCTGGAAGGACACCCCCACGCTTGCTTTCCATCACACTTTGTGGTCACAAACTCCTCTGCACGTCACAGCGCTTCCCGGGCCCTGCCACCGAAGGTGTTCCCGGTTCCGGCAGCTCTCGGTGCCAGAAAGCTGTCAGCGCCGTTGTAATCAGCCTGTTCACGAAATATCCTCCGAGGCATCTGCCTACATTTTAACTCATCTTTTTTTTTTTTTTTTTTATCTTTTTGTTTTTCAGCAGCATTTTCTTTTTCACCAGAAAGTCTTGTTTTGGACAAAAATATGGCAATTGCCGTATCGTCTGCACGAGCGCTTTGGTTCCTCCCTCTCCCCAGGCAGCTCCGCTCTCTCTGCTGTGTCACGTCGGCGGCCGGGCGCCCGGCTCATGGTAAATGTTTGTCACACGGGTGCTCTGGGAACTGTTTTTGACGCCGTTTATGACATGACATCCCGAGCGCCGCGCACGGTCGTTACCTGCGCTCCTGCTGTCTCTCGTGGAAACGCCCGACCGGAGCGGCCGGCGAGGGGACACGGGTCGGGGTGTCCAGCTGGGAGACAGGCGGAGGGCTGCCAGCCCTCCTCTCCTCCAGCCTGGGAAGCCACCTCCTGAGGATGCTGCGAGGAACGTCTGGTTCCTTCTGTGTTCCCCCAGGTCTGCTTCACTCACACCTGGAAAAACACCTGGAAAAACCAGACTCAGGGCTAGGAAATGGATCATCAAGCTCCGTCGGGTAACGCTGCGGTTCCAAGGTCCAGAAACGCCGCCATTTCTACTGGAATAACTCCACCCCACGCTGGCAAGGTTGTGCCATTTTTTTAGCCTATCTTTTTTGTGGAATGCTTATTTTAAAGAAACAAAATAACAATTACATCTCATTAAGGCAGCCTAAGCTTCTGCCAGCCCCTGGGGCGCTGCATTTGCGAGCAGGAAAGCACGGGCTGGAGCCGGCTCCACGAACGTGGCCCTGAGCTTCACACTCGAGGTATCTACAAATGCCATTGGGGCTTCTCGGTCATTTAGTTTTCATTTCTTGAGCTTGTTCTGCTGCTTTTTGTTGTTGCCAGCTCACAAATTAGCGATAGCTGTGACTTGCCTGCCTCTGTGCTTTGGTCGCCGCAGCCTCATGGTGTTATTTTGGCCATCGAAGGGAATAATTTTCCTGCAAAGTGGGAAGTGGGAGCAATTTGGGATTAACTGACTAGTTCTGGAGAGCGTTTCTGGTCCAACGGATCATGGCAGTGAGCTGCAAAGTTCATCTGCTACCAAAAATTGCCGTTGTCAACCCCTCCAAAGTACTCAGAGGAATGTCTGTGGAACACAGAACTCAACAAAAGCCTCCTAAACACTTTCAGGGGGGCTGACCCCATGCTCAAGGAAGTCGTGGAGAGTCTTCTTTTGTATAACTTCCAACGCATTTGGTCATCTCCGGCAAGAATTTGGGAGTTTTATGCATGAAATAATTTTTGAAGGATTCTCCCAGCTTTAGCCATGCACAAGTGGCTTCAGCATCTGCAACGGTCAACTCAGCAATTGTTATTTTTTTTTTAAGCATTCAGGTCAGCCATTAAAATACCAGTTGAGAATATTTTTGCAAGGGTTCTATTCTCACATCGAGTTATCAGTCAGGCTGGTATTTCTCCTTTCATCTTCACCCCCTTATTACCTCTATAGAGCGTGTCCATCAGTTTGCTTTTATTTATTTTTTTTTCCCAGGCTATTTTAGAGAATCTGCTGAAGAAATCTCACTCAGCAACGAGTGCTGACCTTGAGCCGCTCCTTTTCTTTCCGTCTCCTTTATTTAAGAATGTGCAATGAATTAAGACATCACTTATATCCGCGCTCTTTGCAGGCAACAACGGCTCTCCAATCGAGCATGAATGGCAGGTCTGCGGGCAGCGCTGTCCTGGAAATGTGATATTATGGAAACGAGAGGTGACCTGCTTACAGACAAAACAATGTGACGGCAAGAATCCTGCCTCCGAAATGGGACATGACGGCGGCCTCCCCGAGGGGCCGCGCGCTCGCCGCTCGTCACAGGCCCTTGACGGGCGGAGAGGGAGCGTCCGGGGCATTGCTGGGATGTGCCGAGCAGCCTCCGCGCCACGGGGAATGGCGGCGGCATCCTTCCCGCGCTGCGGCCTCAAGAGTCACCTGCGTTTGGGAAGGGATGTCAGGGTCAGCATGGACCACTCCACCTTTGCCCAGCCAAGCTGACCACAGCTGGTTCACCACTTTCTCCCCCAGGAGCCCCATCCTGCCTCCCTCCCAAGGGGAGCACTGGTGACCCCAACCTGGGAAACTTTTAATTGACTCAAAAACTTCTTCTCAATAGGACAAGAAACGGCCTCAAGTTGCCCCAGGGGAGGTTTAGGTTGGAG
>VWZK01022061.1:634268-646164 GCA_013396935.1 Baryphthengus martii
CCGGAGTCGCGGGGAGGGGAGCGGCGCGTCCCCCTGGGATCCAGCCCGCAGTTTGCCGCGGCCCCGGCCCGGCCCCGGCGGAGCACGGCGGCCCAGATGTGATCAATAAAGCGCCGGGCTGCGGAGCCGGCTATCCGATTGCTCCGCTTTGATTTAAGGAGTTTCCCCACCACCGGGGACAGAACACTTGGGATGTTTGCATGGAAACGGGATCTGTGTTTAAGTCATTAGGCCAAATTCAGTGCAGGTGGAGGCAGAGGCAGCCCCACGGACGAGGCCGGGTCGGTGTCCACGCGGGTGCTGCTTCTGCTCCCTGCTGTGCTCCTGCACCACGGGGCAGAGCCTGGTGGGGACCCTCCAGGCCATGCCAGGCTCATCAGCTCTGCTCCATCTCACTCCAGCCTTAGGAGATAGCAAAGCACTAGGCTGTTTGGTGAAGGTGACCTTGGTGTACGGGAGATTGTCATCCCAGGAGAGACAGGGAGCTGTTGGAGCGGGGCCAGAGGAGCCCCAGCAATGCTGGGAGGGCTGGAACCCTCTGCTGGGAGGCCAGGCTGGGAGAGTTGGGCTTGTGCAGCCTGGAGAGGAGAAGGCTCCAGGGAGACCTTCTGGGGGCCTTTCAGGGATCCCAGGGGTGTGTCCTGGGGTGGGGGTGGGATTGGGATTGGTGAGATGGGGGTGGATTAGTCATCACAGCAGCTTCTGGCCCAGTTAATTGAGAGGGGCTGCAGCTGGGAGGGTCCACACCTGGGATAAACAACGGAGCCAGCCAATGGGAGAGTCGATCCCACCCTGAGTCCTCCCCCTATATAAGGGGAGGGCTGGGCCAGGGTAGGGGCTCCTGTTTTCAACTTGTAGCTTCAGTGTGGTTGAAGCAGGGTAAGTTGGTATCTTGGACCCAGGTAGAACCTTCCTGGCTTTCTCTCTCATTTCATCAGCACTGTCAGTATTGCGGGTGTTTTCTTCTCTCTTTGTGCTGTTTTATTGAGGGGTTCTTATCTCACCCCCCTGGGGTCTCTCCTTTTTTTNACAACGCTGGGACTCCAGAAGCTTAGAGGTCTCTTCCAACCTAAACAATTCCGTGATTCTCTGATTCTCACGTAATTGAAAGCTGGGCAGAAGTGAACAGAGGAGCAGCATCACTCACGATGCTCCATCCCAGACAGCAACTCAACCCCAGCAGACAGCGCGGCGGGACGGCCGCACAGGACCCCACCATCGCCGGCACGTCCCACACTATTAACGACCCGGAGTTACCAGGAGCGGCTCAGGAATGAGCCTGGGATCGTGGGAAGCTGCTGAGCCGCGGCGCAGACCCACGAGGCCGGNTAAGTCATTAGGCCAAATTCAGTGCAGGTGGAGGCAGAGGCAGCCCCACGGACGAGGCCGGGTCGGTGTCCACGCGGGTGCTGCTTCTGCTCCCTGCTGTGCTCCTGCACCACGGGGCAGAGCCTGGTGGGGACCCTCCAGGCCATGCCAGGCTCATCAGCTCTGCTCCATCTCACTCCAGCCTTAGGAGATAGCAAAGCACTAGGCTGTTTGGTGAAGGTGACCTTGGTGTACGGGAGATTGTCATCCCAGGAGAGACAGGGAGCTGTTGGAGCGGGGCCAGAGGAGCCCCAGCAATGCTGGGAGGGCTGGAACCCTCTGCTGGGAGGCCAGGCTGGGAGAGTTGGGCTTGTGCAGCCTGGAGAGGAGAAGGCTCCAGGGAGACCTTCTGGGGGCCTTTCAGGGATCCCAGGGGTGTGTCCTGGGGTGGGGGTGGGATTGGGATTGGTGAGATGGGGGTGGATTAGTCATCACAGCAGCTTCTGGCCCAGTTAATTGAGAGGGGCTGCAGCTGGGAGGGTCCACACCTGGGATAAACAACGGAGCCAGCCAATGGGAGAGTCGATCCCACCCTGAGTCCTCCCCCTATATAAGGGGAGGGCTGGGCCAGGGTAGGGGCTCCTGTTTTCAACTTGTAGCTTCAGTGTGGTTGAAGCAGGGTAAGTTGGTATCTTGGACCCAGGTAGAACCTTCCTGGCTTTCTCTCTCATTTCATCAGCACTGTCAGTATTGCTGGTGTTTTCTTCTCTCTTTGTGCTGTTTTATTGAGGGGTTCTTATCTCACCCCCCTGGGGTCTCTCCTTTTTTTCTTCCTCCCAATTCTCCTTCCTGTCCCACAGGAGTGGGTGGAGGGCCATGTGGTGGGTGTGTGGCTGCATGATGTTTAGCTACCAGCAGAGATTAAACCATGATGGGGCCTACAAGATGGAGATAGACATTATAGCAGAACCTGCTATAAAGACAGGATGAGGGGGGCTGGTTTTAAATTAGAAGAGGGACAGTTGGACTGGAGAGAAGAAAGAAATTTTTTATACTGAGGGTGGTGAGAGCCTGGCCCAGGCTGCCCAGAGAGGTGGTCGCTGCCCCATCCCTGGAACCATCCTCAGGGAGGTTGGATGGGGGTCTGAGCAACCTGCTCTAGTTGCAGATGTCCCTGCTCTCTGCAGGGGGGTTGCACCAGATGACCCTTATTAGTGTCTTCCCACCCAAACCAGTCTGGGATTCTATGAAGCCACCACTGCTTAGATTTAGAACAGGCTTCTTGGCACACCCTGCTCCCCACTGTTAGCTGGGTGGGGGGTGTTTAACACCTCCAAAGCGTGGGGCTGGAAGTGGCACAGGGGCCTCAGCACATGGATGCAACTCCTGTCACTCCCCCAACCCTCCCGCCTTCTCCTCTGCCTCTGTCCTCCTCCGGCACCGTCCTGTCTTCCCAGTGGCCTTGAGCCTTCAAAGAGAGGGGGGCAGCGGGGGAGAAAAACCCACAGAGATTACTTTTAAAAAATTTAAACAAAAATCTCTGGTCTTAGCTGATGTTAAAATCGGAGCATTTCATTAAAAGGCTGCAGGGCTTTTAAAGACAAACTGTAAGCAGAGCCATGAATAATGCAGTTTCCATTCAGAACATGAAGATTTTAGCGCATCCATAATACATGGGGTCAACCTGGGAAGACGCTGCTAATGCACAGAGCCGCGGGAGGCGGCGGCCGGGCCTCGCCTCTCCTCCGAAAGGAAAACAAACGGAGAAGTTCTAGGAGCTCTCCCACTGGCTGGGTGCTCTGGGCTATGGCCAGACTCTGAGGGATTTTTAAATCCTTTTTTTATTGGTGTCTTTCTCAACTAAAATAAACTCGGTAATCGCATTATGAGGTTGGGGGCTGATCCAAGAGCACTGGATATGGCCCGTCTACCTCTGTAAATAACTGTCACCGGAGCTGGCTCCGCACACTCCAGGCTGTCGAGGCAGAGGCAGCGCTGAAGTCCTGGAGCGCTCCGATACCTGCTGCCGTGCGCTCCGGGAAAGGCCACGCGGGGCAACCGCCGGCTCCATGGTGCTGGCCGAGGGGGAATGGCGGCAAGTTGCTCCAGGGGATATTCTGGTTGGAGTCCAGAAGAACATTCTCTACAATGAGAACAATCAACCATTGGAATAGTCTCCCAAGGGGAGTGGTGGACTCCCCTACACTGGGCAGTTTTAAGACTCAAATTGACAGGGGGCTGGGCCAGCTTGCTTAAACCGATTTTTTTTTTTTTGTACTTAAATATTGGACCAGATGATCCTTGAGATCCCTTTCAACCTGGCATTCTGATCCCTGCCATGACTTGGTGGGATGCGCTGCAGCGGACGGGTGAGACCCCTTCCAAGCCAGGTTTCTCTGCTCCCAAGCCCCTCCAGCCACCACAGCAAGCGCTGGATGGGGCCCCTCATCAGTTTAATCCATCTGTGTTGCGGGGAAGGAGCCAACGGATAAACAACGCGCTCGGGAAAACACCGTCTCGGCAGCAAGGGAAATGGATTCTGCCAGCGGTTTTATTCGCGTAACGTTTGGTGGCTTCACCCAAGTTACCTCCCTCCCTCCCCTGCTACTTAACGCTGGAGAGAGCGTGTTCTCCGGGTATCTTCTCTCTTTAATAGCCCTGCCTTTTTAGAGTGTATATATCACTGGGATCTCCGGCGGCTGCGGGTGCCTTAAACATGGGTTGCTGTTAAAAAACCCACCATGTTACCCTTCCAGAAAAAAAGCTGCATAGAAGTTACACCCATAAACTGTAGGAAAAAAGGTTTTTCAGTGGCTTCTGTGGGACTAATGGGGAACAACTCATCCTCTGGATCAGGGCTTTATAAATCTGCTTTGGACGGAAACCTGAATTACTATTTGCGTAATTTTTTCAGCAAAAGAAAGGAAGAAAATTAAGTGGAAAACCCCCATGATTTTGGTTCGGTGCCTGCGCAATCTGTCAACGAGGACAAATTCCCCACACTTAATCCAATTACACAAAACTTCTCTCTGCAGAATTATTTGGGGATGAAATTGGCAAAAAAAGTCACTGGGGACTTTGTTCTCCCCTGTTTTGCATCAAGCCACGAGCTACTCCTGCTGCACGGTGTCAGCTGGCGGGGACCCTGCGGTGGCTGGAAGCGCCGCCTCGACACGGCCGCACGCGGAGGGATCTGCTCGTGATCCGTTGGAGCTGCCGCCGTGGAGCTCGGGAGCTTTTACCCGCATCCCACACTCCCTGGTGTGAAAACTCCTTGCTGGGCAGCCCTGGTGGGTCCAGGTGGCTGCGAGGGGCCTCTGGCTCCCTGGGGCTTAGGAGACAAAGTGGGACCAGGTAGCTGGAGGTGGCCTGAGCCCAGCTCTTGCTCTGCACCGCGGGAGGATGAGCTGAAATGCGCAGATCCTCCTTTACTCCATGAGGATGCTCATCCCGCTCCGGCCAGGCCAGGACTCAGTGGGCTTTCGTTTGCTCTAACCCAAATCTACCTTTTGTCTCTGAAAGACGCGGGACTGTTCCCCGTCCCCGCCGAGGCAATCGCTCAGTCTGGCACCTCGCTCTGCTCGGAGGAATTTCCTGATGCCGTGCTCATGTTTCCTCTTCCTCGTTGCCTTTCTCACACCTCACGTCTGCAGCTCGGCCTCCATCTGCTTTCCCTCCTTCCTTTCTCCCTCTCAGGCAGGTGGGGAAAACAGAAAGTGCCTGCGGACCGAGACAAAATTTGCTGTGGCAGACGTGGAGCTGATTTCATTCCTGGAGCAAGCTTGGGAAAGGCTCCAGGGCTTTCCCGGGGAGGGGTTTGGCCCACGAGGAAGAGGAGGCATGGGGAATACATTAGGAGGGTCACCCCACTGGCTACAAACAGGCCTCGTATTGTTACCAAATGTTTGTTAATCCAAAAATAGAATTTAAGAAATGTAGCGACTTTGCAAGAGGAATTCAGACAATCCAGGAAATCCAGAGGTAGCTTCTGTGACCCCAAGAGGGTCCCAGGGTAGCCCGTGAGCCCCTGGAGTGAATCGGACCGATGGAGCAGCTTCAAGGAATGGAAACATGGGACTGTTCATATATCACCTGCTCTGCGGAAAGCAGAGTGGGGCAAAAGCCTGGGTTAAATATCAAGTTGCCTGGAGAGTCTGACATTTTTGGTAGAAACACAACAGCAGAGGCAGCTGCTGTCATGAGGTCCGTGCTGGAGAGCTGGGGCTGGTGAGGAGGAAAGGATTGTGCTGCTCTGGGCTGTGCTGGACCCTTCCCTTGCCCCTTGGCAAGTCCCCTGGTCCTGTGGTGAGCGCAGCAACCCCCTTTCCGGAGCCTCCAGGCACAGCCACTGCCGCCTGTAATCACACCAAGACGTCACCTGACGGCTATGCTACAACCCACACACCATCCTCCTGTGAGCTGGTACCGACCGCGGCTGCCTGGGAAGCGCCTCTGACGCTAAACGACTCCAGACAGGAACACGTTGCGTTACACGAGCTCCAAGGACTTGATTTCTTGTCGAAAACGGGTTTCCTAATCCTGCCTGCGCTTGGGCTGTGGGCTGGGCTCCGAGGTTTCCCTGCCTTATGGTTCACATCAGCAATTGTTTTTCCCCCTGATGCCGCAGCTGAAACCAGACCAAGGTGGCTTCTGGGACCCTGCCACAGGGGAGCCTCTGAAGACCAAAGGGCAAAAAGCATCCCGGGATCAGCCTTTTCTTGGTGCTGCTGTTGATGGAGAGCCTGCAGGAGACCAGGTAGATGTGTCTGTGCTCATCTGCTATCAAGAAAACCTGTTTGCCATGGTGCAGAAGGCTGGCACTGGGCTCCGGACCACTCACACTGGGGTCTGGGAGAGACTTTTGATGGTATCCCGTAATTACCGCTGTTCAAGTGACAGAGCGAGAGAACATGGTGGTCCCAGCTGGATTATTTGGGCATTTCCACCCAGAATGTCAGTGCTGGACAGACTGATGCATGCTCATGAGATTGGCTCATAGGTGAGGTTGTAACCCCACCCGTGAGCTTATCTACTGAGTGTGCATTGTTCTGCCCAACCAAGAGGAGAACCAGCTCCAGAAATGGTATTTGGACTCTCAATCCCCAGCAAATATTTAGGCTTAGGATAGAGTTGGGATTTCGTCCCTCTACTGGGATGAGGGAGCTGCAGCAAGTCTGGTGGCGGCTGGGGCTTTTCTCCTGATCTGGGGGATTTAAACCTGGGGAACAGCTTCAAGGTGGGGTGTGGGGGGAGAGCTGCCCGANCCCCAGGCACCAGGGAGCTGCACAATGGCGGGATTATTTTCAGTGGAAAATGCCAAGTGTCTAAATTTAGCATTTTATCGGGGCGGGGGGAGCTGCGTGGAAAGGAAAAAAACCCCAACTCTCCCTCATTAAGTTTGAGCGTCTGCAGAGTGTACTGAGAGCAGAACAAATGGGAATGGAAATCTCCCCCACCACACGAGCAGGGCCTGGCTCCTCGATGCTTATTTTAGCCCGTAGCTGTGCTTTGGCAGCCGTGCCAGCGCCCAGCCCCGGAGCGCTGGCGAGGGGAGGGGGCACTCAGAATCGGGGACTCGGGCTGTGGGGGCTGCCCCGCTGCCCACAGGGACCCTGCCAGGGGAACAGACTGTTCCCGGGGGCTGGCGGGATGGTGGATGGGATGCTGCCTGGGTCTGGGGGTGGTTGGTGGTGAGAAAGCCCCCCACACACACAAACAGCTCTTCGCAGAGCCGGCTGCTCCCACCTCCCTGGAGAGCCCTGAGCGTGAGCACCTTTGCGCACCTATTCCCCGACCCGCCCGCTCTCGGGTACGCGCAAAAGCAAAGCTCGCTGCGCGTGAACCCCACCAGCTAGAAAGTCAAACCAGACCCTCTGCCCTCCCCCTCCGCCCCCGGGAAAAGCCACAGAAGTGGCCGAAATGAATGAAGAGCGGAGTGAATGCGTAACAATTTGGAGAAGAATTACTCGGAGAGACTAAAATATCACTGGCACCCTGGTGGCTTTAATGCATTCTGCCTCTTGGCCCTGAATAAATAACAATGGAAAAACAACCCCAGAGAAATATCAACCAGACAAAGTACATCAGCAGACCAGAGCGGGAGCTGAGGAATGTATTTAAGCAGAAAAAACACTGAGAAACACAAAAGCCAGGCTGGGAGGGCACCCGATGGGTAGGTTGGGCGAGTTAGGAGCTCTGCAGTTCTCTACATTTTTTAATTTTTTTTTTCCCCTGTTTTTCCTACCACCTCCCAGCCAGAAGCATCACGGCTCCCGCTTCCCTTGTAGTCGTGGCAGGTGGCAGGTAAGTGCTGGTGTAACGGTGCTGGCCACAACTGAATGAATATTGTAGAAATTAGAGCTGGGCAAAACGCATCCATCTGCAGTCTGAGAGGTGCAAAATCTGCGTTTGGAAAAAAACCCCAAATCTGTCATGTTCTATTTGTGTATCTCTTTATTCTGAGTTCCCTTCCTCCTAGAGGAAAACAGTTAGACTGAACTAAGACATTTCATTCTAATATTTTCTCCGAGAGAAAGCCTCTGACTTTTCAATACGAAATTATTTTCATTTTAAAACGAATTTGTACAGCGGGCGGGGTTGAGGAAAGGCTGGAAAATCTTCCCCTTCTGCCAGAAGCGCCGCAGCTGTGGGGGGTACAAGGCAGCAGGGCTGCTCCTGGGCAGGGACTTCCAGAGTCAGCACCTCCGTGGTTGACCATCGTCCTCCCTTCCTGGCAAAGCTGCTGCTTCCAGCTCGGGGAGTTGCTGACGAGGTACAACCTCCCCCTTCCCCAGCTCGCGGCTCAAAGACCATCCTCGGCCGGCTGTTCCAGGAAGGAGCAGCCCTGGGAGTAGCCACCACTTAACCCGGGGAAGGCGCTTTGCAAAGCGTATCGATATCACGATGGTGCAGAAGTACTGGAGTGACCTCTAAGGTCCGCAAAGTGATGTTGTTCTGGCCAGCGGAGCTGCAGGACATCGCTGCTCCCCCTGCTCTGCCCAAGAGGCCCCCACAGCTGGCTGAGCTCTCCGCTTGCAAACCCTCTTTGGGCTCAGGTGACTCGGTGAACGATGTACTTGCCCTTAGTGCTGCTGGTTGTTCCTTCCCCTTTTATAGGAGAGGTTCCCAAATGGAGAGGACCTGCCAAACGTCCTTCTCTCACGCTGACTGGCCAGTAAATCCAGAAGGGAGATGTGGAAAACTTGCAGCAGGTGTCCAGAGCAGTCACGCCGCAGCGTGGGAAGGGGTAGGTGGCTGATTGTGCGGTGGCATTTCCGTTGTGTGGACCTTGTCTGTGCTGTGACCTGAGGCCGCCGTCCAGAGGTGAGGGCTGCTCCTCCAAGAACCATTGCAGATATGGTTCTGGGTGTGCTCCACCTACTCCAGGAGTGAAGGATTCCCATTATCTGGGAAAGTGAAAAATCAAATGAACCAACCATCCCTCGGTCAGAGTCAGGGGCTCAGGTGCCTCCACAGCTCTGTGTGTGTCACGGCTTCACTTGTCTTGAGAAGGAGCTGGAAGCCACGCAACATGGGAACTCCTGTCCTGCCCAGATTGTCTTTATTGTCCACTGAAACACAATTGAAGAGAGTGAGCAGAGATCTTTTCCAGCGCTGATCAAAGGCAGCCTTTGACCACAGCTGAGCAGAAAAGGGGCTGTTCCTTTTTCTTCCCAGCAACGAGACCGTTGAGGGCACCAGAGAAAGCCACCTGTGGTCTCTTCCCTGTTCCCACCGGCAGACCTTGGAGATCTCTAGGAGGGAATGTGGAGACAGGGCTGAGTTGAGGCTCTCTGTGGGTACAGGGTGAGACCGCTCCTGCTTGCAGAAGGAGGAGAGGCGGCTCTGGGGTTTCCGGCCGAGCGATGTTGCAGAAATTGAGGTTTCACAGGACAACGATAACCGGAGAACGGGGAAATAGATCTGGGAAACCTGCTGAGCCACAGCTGGGCTTTCTGACCTGAAGAATTATCGGACACTCTTAATGATTTGTATCAATTCCGTGCCACCAATTTTCTCCCTATTTCATCACTAATAAAAACGTAACAGTGGCTGGATCTCGGTAATGATCTCCTGGTGGGCGATGCCAGCGACAAATGTGACGAGCACTGGAGACTGCCCCGCCACAGGCACTGCCCTGACACCAGTCACAGAGGTGACGTGTCCCAAAGTGCAGCACTGGAGCTAAATAATTCTCATTTTCTTTTGGCTATGACAGTTTCTTGGTTGCTTCCCAGCGTAAGACAAGGAGCTCCTATTAACCCATCCCAGCTATTCCTTGGGATGAACAAACTCTTTCCGCCTAATTTCAAACCCACTTGAACGTTATGGATGTGAAAGTTTGTCTAAAGTATCAAATGTTATGAAGTTCCCGTTCCAGGAGAGACTGTGAAAAAAAGGCACAGAGGAAAACACGCTACAGCTACAGCTAAAATAATTCAGTATGTGCTATACCACACCCTCTGCTAGCTAAGCTCCGGCACAAATCCTACCACCACCACCCCCAGCACAGAGCAAATCCATCACATGGCCGGGGGATGGGGGAAAAAAAAAAAAAAAAAATCAGTTTGTGGAGGAATGACTTGAAGTCTTGGGGAAGATTATTGTTCCAAAATATTAGTGATTCAGGGAAACTTCTAAAGACATTTCAAGATAGTCACGAGTCCTTTTGGTCCCTTCTGATCAGCCTACCAAAACCCACAGATTGGACACACTTCTGAGACTTTTAAATCTTTGTGGGCAACTGTTAACAAGCAGAACATCGGGAAATTGCTCTGCTGGCACCGACCTGGCACGAGCCGAGAACCGAGCTGCAGAGGAAGGGTTTGAGGCTGAGGCACCCAGCCTGCATCCAACCCAGCGATGCTGGGAGGGGCGAGCACCTCAGAGAAGAGCGGCAGAGAGAGGTGACAACCTCCTGGAGACAATTCCGGTCTAGAGGGTTGAACGTGAGCAGCTGCCCTCCGAATCTGGGCACGTGGATGGGACCCACCCGGCCTCTGCGTGTAGGTGAGTCAAGCATCATGGGCAAAAGAAGAGGAATCCATTCTGGGTGTGGGAATAGAGTTTGTACTAACTGGTGTTACATAAAATCCCCCTTTAGAAGAAGATGGAAAATTTCTTCATGGATCGGAAAGCCACCGGTGGAAGCAAGGGTAGAACAGAACAGGCCGAGAGATGCCAGAACAAGCCTGGAAAAAGCGTTTTGGGACTTTGCACGCGAGACGCTGCTTGTGTGATTGCAACGTGCTGTTTGGCCACTGGGGAGAGGAGGACAACTGTGGAGGGTGGATAATCCGGGAGAAGCGTTTCTCGTCTTGATCTTCGCTGTAGAAGACAATGAGGGGAAACATTTCCATTTCGAAGGCATTGTGCGTAGGAAATCAGAATGTGACCTTAACGGTGAGGAAAGTCTCTAAGGAGGAAATCAGGGAGCAACTGGAGAAAGTGTGGTAAATCACCAAGGCTGGATGGTATTTATCCAGGAGTTCAGAGAGAAATAAAGTGTGAATTCTGGGGAGGCAGTGACACGGATACATGATCTGTCCTGGGGCTGAGGGGGAAGGAATCGCGATTACTCCTCTGGAACAGAAGTCAAAGATGACACACAAACAAGAGTAATATGAGAGCCAGGCACAGATGTTTCCAAAATTCTCCAGAAAAAGAAAAATTAAAGTGTAATTTGGGAAGAGTTTTCCATCTCTCCTCGCTCAGCTGTGGATCACCTGGCGGTGTTTCGATCCGACGCCGTTCGGCTACGTGCAGGGCCTTGGAGTCGCACGTTGCTCCCCTGCTTCTGCCTGGAGCTTCCATCCACAGACAGCCCTTCTCCCGCCTGCCCGGGACACGGGGACCGTCCCGATGGCTCCCTCCCCGTTCAGGTTGCAAACTCCAAACTGCGGCACAGCTGCCAGGAAGCGTTTTCCCAGCATTAGGCACGAACTCCTCGACAACCGACACCGCAAACCCTATAAAACGAGAGGCGTGCGGAGCCGCGCCGGGAGCGCGCTAGAGCCTGCTCCGGCGGCCCCAGGAACCCAGCCCAGCAGGTATCACGTTGTGCTCTCCGGCGGGTACGACGGCGAGGCCGGATCCATCACCGACACGCAGACCTGAGAATGGCCGGATGGAAACCGGACCGTTACGCGCTCCGATTCCTGCGTGGTGAGTCATGCGACAGCAGCCACCGGGTGACAAACTCCACCGCTTCTACCCCGAGAAGCGCCCGTGACAAAGGAAGAGCGGTTCCCAAAGCCAGGGTCCCCGCTCCCTTCGCTGAGAGCTGTAACATTCTACACGGAAACATCGCGGCCGGGGGATTTGAGCTCCCGCAGCGCCTCCTTCTCCCACTTCTTCTGGTTCCCATCCAAAGGAATAAAGCCGCCTTGTGCAGGAGGACGACCGCCTCCAGTCAGGGCCATAATGGGAGCCGACAGCTCCGGCGGGCAGCCCGGCGCGGGCAGCCAGCGTGGGCATGCAGGCAGCTCTGCTCCCGTCCCCCTGACAACGGCGAGCCCGGGCTCACCCTGCTGCCTGCAAAAGGTTAAGCACGAGCCACTTCCCTTCCTTTTATCGTCTTTTTTTTTTT
>VWZK01022061.1:646412-673827 GCA_013396935.1 Baryphthengus martii
TTGTCTCCGTCGTCTCACGGAAGGGGGAAATAATGCAGATTTGTGCCGAGAAGCCCTCCCAGCGGCACGAGGACGCGACGAGAACAAGAAACCCCAGAAGTGCCGCAGACAGAAATACGAAATGCCATGGCAATGTTTGAGTCATTATCTCAGCAAGGGAGGCAGCCACCGCACGGGAGGGATGCGATGAGCATCGTGAGAGGAGCTGGGCTGCACGAGAGGGATGCAACGAGCGCCTCGAAAGGAGCATGGGAGGGGTGCAATGATCATGTCAAGAGGAGCTGGGATGCATGGGAGGGATGTGGCCAGTGACGGGGGTGAAGGGAAGAGTGTGAAGGCTGGGAGAGAATGACCAGAGGTGGGCCCACATCCCTGCGCTCCTCTTTAGAGACTCCTTACGTTTCAAAGGAAAAAAAAACATTTCTTTCCCGGCATAACTGCTGCTGGTGACTTGTTATCAGCCACAGCAGGGCTGGTGAGGCCCAGTGGGCATTGCCCTGGAAGGAGAGGCCGCCGGCAGCCCTTGGTGGAGAAGCCCCCAGGGATGCCCGGAGGTCCCTGCCCGGTGAGGAGCCCTGTGCCTCTGCCGGGTCCCGAGGGGTGAAGTCCCCAGGAGCCCCTGGCAGAGGAGTGGGGCTGCCGCGGTGCCCATGGCAACAGCCTCCTCCCCGTCACGCTGGCGATGGCTGTGCGGGGAAGCTGTGGATTGGAGTGGGGGGGAGGGTGCCTCAGGAACACGCAGGAAAGCCCTTTTCACAAATATTATCCTCGGTGTGGGAGAAAGGCCCACAGAGTCTCTGCTCTTGCCCTCCAGAGCTGGCTTTATTCTGACCAGGTGGTTCAGGATAGTGGCTGTCCCTCCAGCGGTGCTGGTTTCATTTTCTTTGGTTAGATTCTCTTTGTTTGGGTCATTTCTTTTTGTTTGGGTCATTACGTTTTGCTTGGTTATTTCTTGTTGGTTGGTTGTTTTTTTTGGGGGGGTCATTACTTTTTGTTTGTTTGGGTGGTTTTGTTTGTTTTGTTGGTTTCTTTTTGTTTGGGTGGGGTTTTTTTGTTTGGTTGTTTTCTTTTTATTTAGTTATTTCTTTTGTTTGGTTATTTCTTTTTGGTTGGCTGGTTTCTTTTTGTTTGGTTGTTTCTGTTTGCTTGGTTGGTTTCTTTTTGTTTGTTTGCTTTCCTGGCAACAGTCATCATGGGGAGGGGACCTCTGTGGTTCAACAGGTGTCCTGGGACCACAAACCCAAACCCTGCAACTCCACCAGTGGAAGAGCAGAAATGCAAGAGATGTGAGAACAGCTCTTCCTTCTCGCTTTGTATGTTTTCCAGATGCTGGAACCGGCCCAGTTGACTTCAGTCTCCCGGCGGCACCGACAGCTGAGATCCCCACGGGGTGCAAGAAGGTGGCTATTTGCCTTCGGTGCGGCTCCAGCGACAGCGGCCGAGGACGTGCAGGGGAGGTGACCTCCTCTGCCTCTGCTCCGGAGCAGAGGCAGCCTCAGGTAAGAGCAGCCCAGGCTTCTCAGGCAAAGCCGAGAGCACGGAGTCCTCCCCAGGAGAGGCCATCGCACTCAAGGATAAACTTCATCTCAACAGCTCGTTCAGGCTTTTGCTTTGTTGCCAAAACAGCCCACAAGCAGGACTGGGAAAGGGGGAAGTGGTGGGACAGGGACAATTAGAGCCAACTGCGGTGGAGGGATTTTGAGTCGATCTCTTTTTTTCCCCTTTTAATAGCGCTGTATTATAAATATCACAAAACCACATGTTATCAGGCAGAATGAAACAATTACGCTCAACTTCACAACTCGGGGGATATGGGCCTTGGCTGGGGCCTTGCGCTCTCTGATGTGGACACCTGCTCTCTGGAAATTTGATGGGTGAGCAGCAACTTGACCAGGATGTGGGCCCCAAGAAAGCCCCGTAAGTCAGAGCAAATTTCAGTCGTGACCAATTGGGTGCTACTGAAGGAAGAACTGACCCTGGTTGCTGAGTCATTTTAATCACACGCAGCTAACGACCTTCTGGGCTGGGGGAGCCGAGGGCCCGCTCTTGCAGACGGTTCTGATTTCTTTAGAGGACACAGCGAGCCCCGGGCAGGTTTAGTGGATATCCAGGCAGCTGGGGCTTCGCTCTGATTCTCCGGAGCAGGTTCTGCTGGAAATAATGTCAGTGATTTTTCTGCCCCATTTGCTTTCTGCAGTTGTGGGTTTGCGTTCATTGACGAACAAAGCCCACCGTGGGTGCCTCCCACCCCACGTCCACACTTTCTCTCCCTTCCCTTTCCCATGTCAGGACAGTTTTCCTCGGGAAAGGCTCTGGGGCATCCCCCCATCCTCGGCCCGTTATTTATCGGGTACCTGTCTGCAGAGCACGGGGCTGGGAGGTGAGTGAGTTATTGTTCCGGGTGACATCATGGAGTGGACTTCATAAGGGGGCTCAGCGGATGGTCTCCAAAGACAGCTGCGAAAAAGGCAGCCCTGAAGGATATGATGGAGTGGGTGAGACATAAATTTCTTAGGACAGGCAGTGAAAAAACGTTTACAGCCCTTCTTTCCTGAGTCTGGTTTCAATCAGAGTCCCAGCCGTTTCATCGCTGCTTCGCACTAAGCACTCACTCAGACGTACGCTTTATGCGCTCAACCTGCCTTATTTATTTGATTTTATTCCCTTTTTTTTACTGTTTTTAAAATGCAGGGGTACAGGATGGCTTACAGATCCTCAGGCAGCCAGCTCCCATGTAAAGTAGCCACAGACAAAGGCTGTGCGCCCGGAGATGGATCTGGCTTGCAGACGGGAATCCGCTAAGAATAATATTGATAACGGTAATGAAGGAATGGGTTTATAAACCCATCACATTGCGGGCTCGGTCTATAACAAACGTGGTATTAACTTTGACATTCATCACGGCAGTTTGCCATTTCTTCCAGGCTTAATGGAAAATCTGTCTGTTTAGCGGTGTTTGTTGCAGCAGCAGAGGTTAGGGGGATGGATGGGTGACTGATTAGAACAGCCCGGAGCACTTGCCTACCCCAAAGGGCATTTGAAGTTCAATCCTTGGGCTCCTGGTTCCTATTTTTGTTTTGTCTCATGTCTTGGGGCAACTGTTTTCTAAGTTTGCTGGGTCCGGCCTCAGGCATCCAGCAGGATGGGCTGTTCCCGTCTCAGCCCTCGATGTCTGTCCAAACTGCTCCTGGAGACTGTTGGGATGGAACCTGGTTTGGAGTCACCTTCTCAGTCTGGAGAAAGTCTTGCTCATTGTGAACCCAAATCTTCTATGCTGCAGCTTCTGCCCATGGCTTCTTGTTTTCCTCCATCACAGCCACAGAGAACAGGCTACTCCCGTATTCTTGCTGCCCGGTTTCAGGGATCTGAAGCCTCTGTGGAGCCTGTCCCTCCCCAGCCTGGGCTGCTGTTGGTCGAACAAGCCAGTTCCTTCAGCCTTTTCAGCGGGACTCGAATTTTCCCAGCGAGTGACTGCAAGTCCTACAGGTCGGGTAAAATCCAACACCAAGCACCTTCCCTCTGATCTGCAACTCTCAGGTTCCCCAAGTGCCCGGTTCCTCTCTCACAGGCTTGACAGCCAGAAGAGCTGTGCCTGCTTTCATGAGAGGAGACACGACTTTCCCCCAGATCCTCGCTATGTTCCCAGGGATGCTCCAGCGACATCAGCAGAGGTTTCCAGGGGGTGACGGGAAGCACTGACCTGGACGCTGAGGTGTCCCCTGCTGAGCAGGACTCCCCTGGGCCCTGCAGCAAGGGCTCAACGGCCTCTTCGTGGGGCTGAGCTTCGCAAAGCTTCTGCTGGAAGCCCACGAGGGTGCGAGAGGAGGCGGCACCTTTCCCAGCGCCGCCTCGGGGCTCTCCGAGGCCGTGCCATCTGGACGAGCCTTTCGGTATCTCCGAGCTCTCCATCTTATTCGGAAGAATAGACTTTCAGTCAGTGCAGGGAGTTAATCTCTATCTGCCTCCCCCTGTAACTGGCCGGTATTTATCAGCGTTCTGCATTTTACATGTATGTGCGAGGCATTTAATAAAACCCAGACCGAGGAGATGAAAGATTTATCCGTTTGCCCTGAGAGATGTCCCTTGCGAGGGCAACCTGGGACTCGGGAGCGGAAACCTGGATTGTTTTTTATGGCAGCTGCGTGAAGAGATACAGAGCCTTTGAAGTCCTCCTGGCCTCGCTTCCTCCCGCCTGCCCCCCTGTGCCACCGGCTCGGCGCAGAGGGGCTCCCCCCTTCCCCCCAGCACCGCGGGGTCATGTCCCTGCCAGGCGAGAGAGACAGCTCCGTGGTTAGAATCATGGAATCACTTTAGTCGGGAGAGACCTCTAAGCTCATGGAGTCCAAGTGTTCTCCCATCCCTGCCAGGGCACCACTGAGCCCTGTCCCTCAGCACCACAGCTCCAGGGCTTGAAAACCCCTCCAGGGATCAGGGGGACTCCAGCCCTGCCCTGGGCAGCCTGGGACAGGCCTGGACAGCCCTGGAGGGGAAGAAATTGTTCCTCAGCTCCAGCCTAAACCTCCCCTGGGGCAACTGGAGGCCGGTTCCTCTTGTCCTGGCGCCTGTTCCCTGGGAGCAGAGCCCGACCCTCCCTGGCTCCAAGCTCCTGAATGTCAGGGAGTTGTGGAGAGCCAGAAGGTCTCCCCTGAGCCTCCTTTTCTCCAGGCTGAACAAGCCCAGCTCCCTCAGCCGCTCCTCACCAGACTCCTGCTCCAGACCCTTCCCCAGCTCCATTTCCCTTCTCTGGCCACACTCCAGCCTCACAATGTCCTTCTGGGAGTGAGGGGCCCAAAACTGCACCCAAGCTGGCCATCAAGCCACGCACCGGCTGGCCAGCACGGGTAGAGCTGCCTTGGCCTGCTCCATGCAGCTCCAGAAATCTCTTAGGAAGCCCTCCTGTAAGAACAATCCTACAATACTAAACTGTAGCATGGCAACAACTGCCTGCCCAGGAGGTGAGAGGAGAAGAGCCAGCCCCTCACTGCGCTGCCGCGCTGCCCGAGCCCCCGTGGTGTGGGACGTCACGGCTGGCGTGCACGGCCACCAGGTCATCTCCTTCCCACCACCCGCTTGCTCGGCTCTCAAATCCTCCTCAGCAAAGCATCTCAGGCCCCAGATGCTCTGCAGCACGACGAGCCGCCCCGGCTCTCCCGGCAGCAGTGCCAAGCTGCTGCCAGCCGGCTGAGCGAGCCAGGCTGCGGGGAGGGAAATGACGCTTCCCGTTAGGAGCGAGGCAGTGACATTTCCCCCCAGGTCCCCCAGGTCCCCATCTGCAGAAGGGCAGGCAGGCGGCAGGCAGGTGCCAGCCCAAATAAATACGAGGCGAGTGGTCCCCAGGGAGCCATCGGGGCTCTGCCAGTGACGCTGCCCGGGCCCCGAGGACGCAGTCGGGAGGAGGGGCACTCTCGGTGCCGTGGTTACTAATGAACAATTTTAATTTCTTCCATAAACAGCTAATAAAGCTCATCTCTCCCTCCTTCTCTCTAATGCACCATTTATTTCTCGCTCTGAAAGGCGATCAAGGAAATTCACGCAGAAGAGCGGGAGAGGGGAGTTGATGGTAAATGTCAGCGCCGCCTGAGGAAGCCGAATTCTCCCTCGGAGCAGCTGCAGCAGCATCTTCTCGAGCAGGGCTCTAAAGGAAAAAGAGCCTGTGGCTTCTGGTGGCCGGGGGAGCTGAGGCATCAGGGCCTGCCCTGGGATGCTCCAGAGCGGATCATCCACCCCGGGCAGCAGTTTTGTTCACGGCAATTATTAGAAAGACTCTCCAGACAGGCATTGCTCATTCCTTTGGAGAGGTTCAGAGGGCTTGTTGCTTTACAGGGACAGGGGAGGAGCAATGACCAGCTTTTGTCCTTCCACCAGCTCAGCAGCTCCTGGCCCTCGTGCGTTGTGCTTCCTCCTGGCACGTCCTTCACCCCCAGGACTCGGGCTGGGCGCTTGATGCGCGGGTTCCTGGTGCCAGTCAGACGCCTTTTCAATTTCCAGCCAACGATGAGCTTTGCATCAGAAGACTCAGGAAAATTATTTGTCCTTGTTGGATTGTGATTATCTTTAAAGTTACTGAAGGATAATTATCATCGTGTCAAGAGGCTGATGAGAATCTCATGATACCACACTCACTGGTAGTAGAGAGGAAAAACAAAGAGCTAATTACCCAGGAATAACTGAGCGTTGAAGCTGGTCCCTCTCTGTGCAGGACGGAAAGAGGTTTCTGAAGCCTCTGTGGCTTCATTTTGAAGGACCAAAACAAAGCAGTTCTGTGTGTGAGTGGCTGAAGAGCAGACCTAATGGAAACACAAGCGTCCCGCTAAGACGCCTGTCAGGCCCGCGGCCGGCCCATGTGCGAAGCACAGCGCTGTCTGCACAGAGGCTACTCGAAAATACCAAAGAGAGATCCCTTTCCATCTCTGAGCTCTGTGTGGGGAAGAGACATTAGACAAACATTTGCACCCTTTAATCTAGATTGTCAATTCTTAGCCAGACAGAGGAAGGAAAAACATTAAGAGGGCACAGGACGAGTCGCGGAGCTTCGGACCGGTCCAGTGGCTGAGAGTCTGGGCGGATGTCAGTGCAATCAAAATTTAATTTAAAATTAACATTAAAATGGGGGCATAACAGCTGAATCCCAGGGAAGTGTTATGGTTTAAAGGACTTGTTGGGGCTGTGCTTACGGTGCAAGTGCAGAGCTGCTGCTGTAACCTGCCTTGCTGCCCTTCCCTCGCTCACAGCGTCCCGCAGCCTGTAGCCTGTCTCTCCTGGGCTGAAACTGTCGCTGTTTGGGCTGCTTCTGAGACCATTCCAATTATTTTACGGGGGAAAGGATGAAAAATGTTTTCCAGTTGTGTTGTAGCCCTGCCCCGAATCTTTTCATTTGTCTCTTGGTGGTTTGTTTTCCGGCGTAAAACTTTGAGTTTGGGAAGCGATGCCGATTGCCTGCAGCTGATACCCACGCTGGGCGTATCCAACATCCCTCAAACATCACAAGCCTGGCCATGCTCATTCTATAGAAAGATCTATAGATGACGTAGAGATCTCTCTAGATCTTTCTGTAAAAAAACTGCAGGCACTCGCAGGACCTGAGCTACCTGAATGGCCAAATTCCTGTTCTGCACAAGTGTGTAACCGCTCCTTAAATCCACGCGGCCCCCTCAAGTCTAATGCAAGTTAATTTAAAGATGTCAGAAAACTGGATCAGACCCGTGGCAGTTTTAAGTGGCCTTAGATTATATAAAGTAAGCAACTGCCACTCACCAGAGTTATTTCCCAGCACGAGTACAGAAGAGCCGGGGCGTACTTGCTTTGTAATATTCAAGACGGAAATGATAAAGCTGAAAGAAGAGTGTAAATAATTTTCTGCTAACATTACTCAAAAGTTTTAAATGTTTCCTCCAGCTGCGCTCGAGCGTCTCAGCTCCCTTTCGGGGCACCCTCAAGCTGCCTTCCCTGGCATGGAGAGTGAAAAGATGCCAAGGTCTCCTCCCGACGGTTTGTGCGCGAGGCTCAGGCGCGCACCCCGAGCCAGGGCCCGCAGCCCGACGCGTACGGCCCATCGCACCCGAGCGCAGCCCAGGCGGGACCGGGATAAACCCAGGGACAGAAAAGCCCATCCCAAGCACGCCTGCAGCGCGCTCTCATGGAAACGGCCGCAGAAGTCCCATAGACCGAAAGGGAAGCAAAATTTGTCAGGTGAACTTGTCAAGCGGTGGCGATAATCGCTCATTTAGCCGGTAATGACATGGCACTTACTATGTAATAACCTGGATATTGCCTGGAAATTACCATGTAATCCAAGGCGCGGGAGCTGCCATGTTGTCAGGGGCTGCCTGGTAATTTGTACCCTCTCGTTTCAAGCCCTGTAACCGCTATTATTATGGCAACAAAGCCACCGATTCGCAGTTTGCCAAAAGGAGAATCTCCAGAGGGATGTTATGAATAATTAGGCAGCCACGGTGGTTTTGGATAACATCTTTACCGTAACTCCATTAGCTAACAATTGATTGCTT
Organism: Baryphthengus martii; assembly: GCA_013396935.1. Taxonomy (NCBI): domain Eukaryota; kingdom Metazoa; phylum Chordata; class Aves; order Coraciiformes; family Momotidae; genus Baryphthengus; species Baryphthengus martii. The sequence continues at coordinate 654,419 of VWZK01022061.1, forward strand.
TCCTCGCTCTGACTTGCCTCCAGTCCTTCCTCCCCACAACCCTGGGATCCCAACAGTAAAGAGGCGGCTCTGCAAAGACGAGCGGCTCAACGGCAGGATAACCGCTCCGCCAGCGTGAGCCTGAGCAGCAGCATCCACCCGTGAAGGGGCCCAGGTAGGCCGAGAGTGAAATGCAAGAAAACGTCTCTAGAAGTGGCAGTTCAGGTGGTGTAGCCTGCTGCTTTCCCCTTGTTTTGAAGGAACGCCTCCGGCAGATGCTGATGGAGAACTGGGCACGAGGTCTGGTCGGTGTTAAGGACGCCCAAGTGCGAATCGCTTTGGCACAACCATTACACCTCACGTGGGTTCAAAATTGAGAGCCAATATACAGGCTCAAATACCGCCCTCAGATCTCTCTGTCCCCAGAAAAGCTCTCTCATGGCTCACAGACAACTGCTGAGCATGGTCCAAACCTGACCCTCGCCACCCTCAAATGCACATCCTCAACTTTGCCTTTGGCGTGATAAATCGCGGTCGGTTGTCGCCATCTCCGCGCTGATAATGTGTTATTTTTAGATGGAAAAAATATGAGGTCAGAGTTAATGTTTTGCATTTGTCAGCGGGAGGAAGACATGGCCCATGCTGCCCTCCCGCGCTCTCACTCATCCCCTGCCCATCATCATCCTCCTGACCTGCTGGTAACCCCCTCCCACGGGTGCCTCCCCCAGGCAGCTCACCCTCCTCCCAGGGATGCTCCTCTCGCCAAGGAGCTGGGCAGCAGCTCCGAGGTGTCCCCTCAGCCCGCACCCCTGTCCGTTCCGGGCAGAGGGGCTCTCCATGCCTGGCAGCTCAGAGCCTGCTCCTCCTCCTCGCCTCCACTCCGGCTGCCGGAGCCAGCGCCAGGCTCTGCCGGCATCACCTTCCTCTGCTTTCCCTTGGAGGTCGTGATAGATGGAGGGAGCAGCTCTTCTTGTGGTGTTTGCTGTACAAACTTTTCAAACGGCCTGTGCCTGCGACGTGAGAGGGACGAACGTGTGTGGGAGGTTTGCAGCTCCTAGCGATTGAGATTCTTGGGTTGGAGAAGCCTAAACAAACACCATAACCCCAGGGGAAATTCTGCAAAGTTTTAGTTTTAAGTGTTTCCTCTAACAAAATAACTGCGCGACCTAGAAAGCTACCAGAGAGCATTCCTCTGACTGGTGGAGGCTTCGGGAGCCGAGCCTGGAGCTGGGACTTGGGCTTTAAAGTGTGAACGTAGCGAACTTCATCTCTACTTGGAGCACAAACCAGAAAGTCCTACAGACTCCCCTCCTTTTTGTTTTCCACCAGGGTAAGTCAAGGAAAATTCACCTGGAATAATTATCCCTATTGGAGGCTGTTGGAGTTTATAGGATTAGACCTATAGAAGGATCCCAGGGTTAGGGTAAGGAGAGCCTCAAATGCCCATCGTGCGCCCAGACGCTGCCTCAGCCGGCAATGGAAGGGGTGTTCCCAGGCCTCATCACTTCTCAGCCTTTTAAAATTTCTCTCATCTGGGGTTTAATGGTTAGGTTTAATGGATTTTTTTTTCAGAAAAAAAGCATTGCTGACCTGCTTAAATATCTCTAAAATTGCCACTTTCAGAGCTAGAAAAAAACAGCTTTAGTGAGTAGCAGATGTGCCAAAATGGGGAAGTAAGCAAAAGGATGCTTTTAACCTCAAAACTGATTATTATCTAAGACTGGAATGGCAGCTCTAAGTGGGCCCAAGCTCTGCAGACCACCCCATGCACCCACCAGTTGCCCCAGCTGGTGCTGGGGACGTTTCCCACTGCGGCTGAGCGGGGCTGAGCCTCGTGGCCGAGAGGCATCCGACCACTCTCATGTACGAGGAGCACCAGGAAAAAATATCCCAGCTTGGGGAGTGGTGGCCGTCGGACGCTGAGGCTAGTGACCTGGATCAGCACCAGCATTTCGTGCTGAGCAGCAGGATGCAGAGGCAGGAACCAGGCAGGACACAACCTCCTCGAGTGCCCAACAAAAGGTGAGCGTAGGAAAGCTCCTCGGTCCTTTCCCTGGGGTTGGGCCCAGGGATCACAGCATCTCTGCTCAGAACGGAGCCTGCACCCAGGCTGGCTTCTCTTACAGGAAGCTCTGCAACCAGCAGTAATTGTGTTTTGTCAAGTGGTTTTAGGAAAGCAATCCACATTTATTAGCTGTCTGGATTAGAGAGATGATGTTCTTGATTCTAACTGCCAGCCTGGCCCGGGCATTAGCGCAGAATGGAATCACTTAGCGCATCCCTCTCGTTCTGCCTCACGAAGAAGCGCTTGTTTCCCCTGCACCTTTATTTACTGCCTTTTGTTGCACGTTCCTCAGACAAATCATTGCTGAAATCAGACTGGCCATTTGACACGGGTTCCAGCATCAGATCCAGATCTCTCCAGTGCTGTCCTCTCCTCGTGTCCTTACAGACGGACGAGGAAACCGAGAGGTGCACAGTCAACGTGAATTTTACAAAATCACCTCAGGCTAATTGTGGAAGCTCATTAGAGAAAGGAAGAGGGGTCCTGTCTGTCGTGCATCATCCCCCTGTCCTCCTCCCACCCCTTTTCACAGTCCTAGCCCAGAGACAGGAATCTTCCTTTTTACTTTGATTGCATTAATCCACTTCATTTTTAATTCTGTCAACCCACCCAGCAGGAACGTAGAGGCACAAAGAGCTCTGCGGCCAACACGAACAACACAGACAAAATGATCCGTGCTCTAGCTGGAGATTTTTCGCAGCTACTTTACTCCAAAGCGGAAGGGGTCCTACATGCCTCCCCACCCCTCTCCTCGCTGCAGTCCTCGGAGCCTTCCCAAGCTTGGGAAGCTGCCACGGTGCTCACCCGGTCGTTCCCAGAGCCAATTTCCTCGGGAGCCGGGGTGCTGACGGGTCCCATGAAGACACCTGCCTCAGTGAGCGCTTCCCAGGCACAACCGAGTGCTCTGTGAGCCAGACTGCTGGGGACCTGCTCTTCGCTCCACTAAAACCATCCATATTCCCGTTCCCATGGGGTTTTCCCTTAATTGAGCTCCTGACTGCGCTGACCTGGGGGTTGCAGTATTGATTGAACGGCCAGCGAGACGAAGGAGCTGAGCTCAGGCCTTTGCTATTTACAGAGACGTGCATCGAGGTAGGAACTTCCCAAAGCGAGGACACACATGAGCTCATTGGGATTGTTATTTCCTTAGGGGGAGAAGAGGAACCTTCCATCTTCCTGCCACACCTGGAATCGGCGAGGTCCCCTCACTGCAGGTCAGGGCTCGGCCTCCCTCCCTCCACCTGCGTTCACAAGCGTTTCCAGCGTCCGACAGCGCTCGTAGCCGCCTCGCAGCTGAGGGGAAGGGAAATGTTATTTCTCGCCGACATCCCTCGCAGTTGCCCGGTCACGGACGCCCAGAGGGCTGGGTCACATCTGGAGGAGCAACTGCAGGACAGCTCAGACCTGGCAGCAGCCCTGCACCCGGCGTTGCCCCTGTGCCAGACCCACCCGGAGGGACCACCCATCTCTCCTGCTGTCTTTGCAGCTTTCCACATCATTTCAACAAAACTCTTAAAGTTATCAAGTCCAGGCAATTGTTAGAAACTAGGAGGGAAGAGATGTGGGCAGGGACATTTCAAAAATGAATGAGGTCTTCCAAAGCTGCAAGCACAGAGAATCATAGAATCGTTTCGGTTGGAAGAGACCTTGAAGATCATCAAGTCCAACTGTTACCCCAGCACCGCCAGGGCACCACTAAACCCCGTCCCTCAGCCTCCTGAGGCACAGCATCCTAAACCATGTCCTGAGCCTCCTTTTCTCCAGGCTAAGGGCTCAAGACTCACACGCAAGGGCTCAAGCCAATGAAGATGCTCTTACAAGTAAAGTTCTTCTTCGTTGATCACACCTTATAATGCCTCTGAAATACTGTCTGATGGATGATTTCTTCGGAAGCAGCAGAGTAACATGGAAAGCACTGACATTTCCAGGTCGTCCAGCAGCAACCCTGGAGTCCCAGGGAGCAGCGCTGTCCCCACCCATCAGAAAAGGTGACCGTCTCAGAGGGAAGCAGCTTTATGAGATGCCCCAGCTCCTCCGCCGGACAGACGGCTGCTGTGTCCTGGCTGCAGCTCCCCTGGCCTGCAGCGCTTAATTAAACTGGTGCTGTGAGTTCGCTCTTCCCAGTACATCTTTCTTTTTGAGGCGGGAGAGGAGTGGGGAAGGAAGGAGAAACCGGGATCTGCCGGGGAAGCATCACCCAGAGCAGCAAGGGCTGAGCCGCACGTCACCCGCAGCACCGCGCCCGACGCTCCAAGCACTGCCAGTGCTTGGGAGTCAACAGAAGAGCCTTCTCTTTCCACAACTGCAGGCTCTGAAAACTTCAGCTAGAAATCTTGTTCTAGCTTTCTTTGGGAAAGTTAAAAGATTTCTCATTTATCTTCTGTTTGGAGGAAAATAAGACAAGACTATTAGAGCTGGCTGCAATACAAAATTCCCATTCAGCCAAAAATATCACTGCTGCAGAGCTTTCTTTCATCCCATATTTGAGCAACAGCATTAGCAGCTCCAAATTTCCAATGAAATAAAAATTCCAAACTCCTACTATAAACACTGAAAAGACTTCTCTAAATATTTTGCTTCAATGAGGCTAAAGCATTTTGCTCGGCTTTATCATTCAATAAACTCCAGCGTATCACAAGACAGCCAGTGATCTTGTTGCTCAATGGCAAAGCCAGAAGATGACGATGGGGGACCGGGGGAGCTCCCGTGGGGTGTCGCAGAGACCATGAACGCCGCCGATACCCCCAGAGCTTCCTGACTTCTCCCTGGGGTTCTGACCCTTTCCTTCTGAACTTTTACACCGGGGTTTTGTTTCCTCCAAGGAGATGGAAAAGCACCTTCGGCTGTTGGTGGTGGGTGAAGCCGATGCTCTGCAGCCCCCTGTAATGAAGTGCACGTTGCTGGGTCACCCAGATCTACAGACACAGGAGCTCGACCCAGCCCTGCGGCAACCAGGGGAGAGAAGCATCCCACTGAAAACGCTCTGGCTTCCTCTGGGAACAGCTTTTGCAAATGTCTGAATGAGTCATGTTGTGAGGAATGGGGCAGGCAGAGAGAGCAGATAATTGGGAACGTTTCCCATGAGGCAGATGCCTGAAATGTGTGCAGAGTGCACGCACGGTGCAGACGCAGAGCGCGCAGCAGAAATGAGAATGGAGTTGGCTGTATTATCTTGAAAAGAGTTTCATTTCCATTTCAATTCCAGGTGAGGGAGGGAAGTCAGCACCTTTCTCATTTCAGCCAGCCTGGGTCTCATCTTACTTGTGGAAGTTAAAGTTCATCCATCACCCAGGCCCCGAGGGCTGCGTGCCAGACCCATTCTTCACACTTAGCAAAGACTTACTCCCTGCAGAGCCCCGCCGAAATCCACGGGGTGGCTCAAGGAACAAGGTGCAAGAGCAGCAGGTTCTGCCCTCTGGTTTATTGCACGAACTCCTCCAGCTCCCCCCTGGATTCAGACGAGTGTTTCTCCAGGTGAGGCTGCTCTCTGCCTGTGTGTTTCTGTGTGCTGAGCTGTACGGCTCTGTTTACGCATCGGGCTTCCTTCCTGCTCTCACGGGTTCAGTGCTATCACTGCTCCTGTTTCACTGAGGCTTCCTTTGGTTGACGAGGACGCGTGTGGGCTGTTGGCAGAGTCAAAGGGCAGCTGGTCCTTCTGTGAGAGCGTGGAAAAGTTGGTCATGGCAGGAGGGGACAGATGCCAAACCACTTTAAGTGAAATCATTTGAGAACAGAAAAAAGTTTAGACATGAGAAAACTTTCAAAACCACAGAGCAGCAGGATACCATCCAGGGGATGTCTGCACTGGGACGCATCCTGAGCAAGGCATAGGAGAGAGCTACAGCACGTGGGTGCGAAGCCGAGTTTCCAGCAAAGCGTCCTGTCAGCCCTGAGAGGTTCCCACATCCCCGCCCCGTGCAGAGCTGCCGTCGGCTGTGGGAACACAGGAGCTGCTCTGGGGCACGGCTCCCGCCACAACCCCGGTCAAAATCTCTGCTTTCTGCTCCATCCCTCGGCCCTTGGGCGTGAGGCTGTCACCCTGCCCTCGCACGCTGCTCTGGCACGGGCTGGTCGCTGTCACACAGCCCGACGAGGTGCAGAACGAACCCGCTGCAGAGCTGCTGAACTGAGCGGCAGAACCAGCGCCGTCACCAAAGCTGCGGTGGCTTTAACAGCCTGTGCGGGCTGTAGGGCGCGGGTGCCATTTCTGACTGCCTGTTCCGCTCTCTAAGGGAACATCATCCCTAAAGGAACAGTTCTCCAAAGCATTGTCATTCCCCTGCAGTTGCCCAGAAAGTCGGATTAATTATAACTGTTGTTATCATCGGGGTTATCACCCCACGCAGCTGCATCCTGCACTGGAGGCTGCCTGAAGCAAAAGAGGGCTAATATCTCCAGACCATCCCACTCCTCCTACGAGGCAGGAGGACGTAGCTGGGTAGGGAGAAGGGGCAAGGAGAGAGCGTTGCTCCCTCGGCCAGGCAGCAGTCAGGGAGAGCTGCATCCGTGTTCGGTACAGCCAGTGCAGCAGAGGAGCCCTGAAGAAGACCTTCAGGAGACCTGAAGCAGCACTATCAGATATCTCTGAGAACCTTCTCCACCTGAGGGAAGATGAAGAAATACAGGGTCGTTTGAAAATGTAGGCAGCGAGCGATAAAAGCTGGTTATCGCAGGTTGGAAGAGGCAGAGCTGACCCTGCACTTCTGTCTGAGAGAGTGATGGGGGGGAGCTGGCTCTAGGAGGGGCCGAGAGACGAAGACAAACACCTTTTTGGATGGGAGTGAAAAGGTGGATCCAGTGAGGAGAAGGAAAGCTATGGTTGGCTGCGGTCCCAGCGAAGGGCCAGAAAAATTATCTTGGTAACAGCCTCCTGGATGGATATTAGCAGGCTGCCCTCCCATTTGTTACGGCTCGAGAAAAGGATGTGTCAAGAAACAAGTCATAAAAAGATAACAGCCTGGAAGCCTCAGCCGTGGCTGCAGAGGCAAGGTCGTACCTCGGAGTTATGAAGTGAGAGGCAGAGGGACGCGGGATGCGCAGACCCGAACCAGGCTCTGACTCAGAGATGGTGCCCGAGTAATGAGGGCGAGCGCTGGAAAAAAGGCTGAGGTAGCACAAACCTCCTGCTTCTGGGAGGAGAGCGGCAGAAAGCGCCTTTGCGGGCTGGCACGTCGCTGATAAGAAGGAAAACCCAGTATCGCAGGCAAAATTTCAATCTGCCGAGAACACAGGCGGCTGGGTCTTCATGGGCTGTGCGGGGAGCGTCTGATTTCCTCCCACCTTCCCCACCGTGCTCACGTCTCCAGCCTGGTCCTCGCTGTTTCTCCAGCCCGTCTTCCTCTCCTCATCCTCCCCACCCCGCTGTGCCCCGCGCTCCCCTCTCGTTACCGCTCTCCTTCCCCTTAAACCCTTTCCTCGTGCCCCCCACCGCGCGTGCAACCTCCCTCCCTTCTTCTTCCCTGAGAAGAACCATCGGCAAAGCCGCGAGTCAGAGGCGGCGGTGCGGGCTGCTTCGCACCGAGGAAAACACCTGTCCCAGCAGGAGCCTGACCCCTTCAAAGAGCCTGCAGATTCCTGCTTGGCGGGAAGCAGACTGAGAAGGCACGGAGTGAGAATCTGGCTCCTCTGAAGTCAGGAGTAAAATCCATTTTGACTTCAGCAGGGCTGGATGTTTACCTGGAAGAAAGATTTCTTCCTCTGAGTTTTGTAAAGTGCTCATCAATCCTGAAGTGCAGCGTAAATTACAAATAATAATCACAGGGATCTTTTTTCTGGGTTGTTTTTTGTTTTGGTTTTTAAATAAATCTCTGCTTGGCTTCGCTGGGAGCTTTGCCACAGACACAGGGAAAACTAGACCAGTGCTAAAGGTGGGAGGTTTTGCAGTGCTGGGCAGGACAGGCAGGACACCTCCACCTCAGCTCCCCGCCCTGTGTCCCCCCCAGCTTTGCTCTGACTCTCACCCTGGAACCCGGGACAGTTGGATAATTCTCTGTTAATCACTGATAGCTCATCAAAAGCCGGTGGCTTGTGTTTCCAGGTGATACTGGGACAGCACAGAGTGTGGTTATGGGTAGTAAAGCAACAGCACAAACCTCCTGTCCCGGCACCGAAGCTCCCTGTGACCTCAGGGATGAGGAGCTGGAATCACCCACAGCAGCTTGGGGTGTCATCCCCAGATCTTTATCCCCGTGGTGGTGGGATGGTGTAGGAAGGGGAGTGAGGAGCCACCTAAATTCTCTGCCTGGAGACCTGGGCCAGGGGCAGGCAGGGAATTCATAGGTCGCAGAGTCACAGATGGGTTTGGGTGGGAAGGGACCTTTCAAGGTCATCTAGTCCACCTCCCCTGCAGGGAGCAGGGACATCTGCAACTCGAGCAGGTTGCTCAGAGCCCCAGCCAACCTCCCCTGGGATGGTGCCAGGGATGGGGCAGCGACCACCTCTCTGGGCAACCTGGGCCAGGCTCTCAACACCCTCAGCACCAACAATTTCTTCCTTCTTTCCAGTCTAAATCTCCCTCTTTTAGTTTAAACCACCCCCCCTTGCCCTGTCCCAACAGGCCCTGCTCCAAAGTCTGTCCCCATCTTTCTGACAGGCCCCTGGATGCCCTGAAAGGCCCCCAGAAGGTGTCCCCAGAGCCTTCCCTTCTCCAGTCTGAACAGGCCCAACCCATCTTCCAGGTTGCAAGCCGGGCACATTCTCAGCCGCCAGCCGCCCGGGAGGAAGCAGCGTGGAAGCAGGAGCTGTTACGGCGATGAGAGCCTGTCTTTCCCCCTCGGAGAGTCACTCTCCTGACCGTCATCACACTTTAATGTTAAATGGGGGGTGGTGTGAGCTCTTGGTTTCGCAGCACTACTGCATTAGTATGCGAGGCCGAAGCACGCAGCAGAAATGTTCTTGCCTGCAAAGAGCACTTGGAGAGGAACATTAAGGCGGGGAGCAGCGCAGCTCGATTAATTGAAATGTTTTTATTTATTTCCACTTTCTTCTCGCTCAAAGCTGGGTTTACAGAAAAGTTTAAAAGCTACTAAACTATGGAGCATTCAAACCCCTCTTGATGTGTACAGAGCTGGCAAGAGCAAACACCCAGCCTTGTTATTGTCTCCTTTGTCTTCCCACCCTTCATTCTTTCTCCTTACCCTTATTTGTTGTGTCTGATCTCCTGCTAAAGGGCTGTCTCTTGCTCCGTATTGCTACAAAGCGGAACACAGGGAAGCCTTTCAAGCTTCAAGAAGGCCCTGAATGTTGCCTTAGTAGAAATAATAAATAATAACTTGGAGAGTTTGTATGTAGCTGGGCTGAACATGTGTTTGCTTGTTTGTTTTTTTAAAACAAAGCTTATTTTCATGCCCCATGGAGGTAGGTTTCTTTTAAAGCCCCCAAAGCCCTTCCCTTCCAGCCTGTCTTCACCCCCTCAGCTCACCCCTCTCCCTGCCTCTGTCCTGCTCCCCCCGGCTGCTCGTGGGGCCCTTTCCAAAAAGCTTCTTCCTCCCCCAGCCTCTTCCTCAGCTCAAGTCTCATCCCTGACCACTTCTGTCCTTTCCCAACTGGGATCTCGTCATTCCTCCCTCCCAGCACTGCTCTGGCTCCCTGCCAGCTCCTTTTTCCATTCACTGCACAGTTTCAGCTGCTGGGGACTTGGGGAGGTGTCCGGAGGCTGCTGCTGCCCCACTAAACCCCCATGGGCTCAGCCCCGCGCCGCGAGTTGGCTCAGCACGCAGCTCCGGTCCTGCCGCCTGGAGAAGGGGAGCCCGGCTGGCCTCCTCCAGACCGGGCAGCTTTTCAGTCACCATTTCATTCCACGTTTCCTCCTCTGTCCCAAAGAGACAGTTTTTCAGCTTCAGATGTTGCAAACCAGCTCGGCCCCCGAGAGGACCGGGCTTTTGGCAGGGTTCGGGGTTTGGAAACATGAGGACAGCCGGCCAAATGCTCGGGTCCCTGCCTCATCCTGCCCTTCCCTGGGATCCAGCCCTTCTGCAGAGCAACGGCTGCCGCTTTCCAGCTCTGCCCTGTGTCGGCCAAGGGTGCTTGGGAGAGGGGGGAGGATGGAGCAGCCCCTCTGCCCCCCGTCACCCGGTAACTCAGAGCATTTCGAGACAAAGAGGATGCTGAGAGGCCACGGCACCCCCTTCCCCCAGGACCTCCGTGGGTACCACAGCCCGGACAGGCCGAAACTGCTGCGTGTCCTGTCGCGGAGCTGCGGGGTGGCGGGTGGGTGTGCGGCACGGCCAGGGGGTGCCAGGAGGGGAGGGGGGTCGGGGGCGCAGGGAGCGCAGCTCTCTGCTGTTTCTTATAAGCAGTGGGTGAAAAAAAACCTCCATTTTTCCTAAGTGGGAACATTTGCCTTTAATGAGCCTAAGAGGGTTTTGGTTTTGGTTGGTTTTTTTTCTGTTGCTCTTTCTTTCTTTCAAGGAAGCAAGAAATGGAAAAAGGTTCTTTTCTAATAAATAAAATATCAGACACATCTCCGGGTGCCGGATTATCGCCCCTGCCCCCCGTGCAGGCACCGCCAGCGCCGCTCGCTCCCGGCAGCGAGCACAGAGCCTCGCACTGGCTGCTGGTCACGACGCCCCTTTGCTCCCCCTTCTCCTCCCCGAGCTTCCTGAGCATCTTCTCCATCCTCGACCCCTCATCGGGGTCCCTGCTTCTTCTGGGGGTCCCAACAACCCCCCACATACACCCTGCGGTACCGCGGCCCCCACAGACAGCTGGAGCATCCCTGCTATCGGGGGTAGGTCCCAGCTGCCTCCCCCTCACACCAAAGGGACCCTCCGAGGAGGGGTGGGTTTTAAAGACACGCCAGAAATTAAAGCAGTATGGTCCCGCTCAGACTGCCTTCCTGTCGTTAAAATGGATGGCAGAGCTGTTTATTTTTGTGCTGTGCCTTCGCCACATAAACTCAGGTCATTTTGGTTCATTCCGTAGCTATTTTCATGTATTTATGCGTTGCTTCCGACCACGACGCTGCTGGTCAGGAGCTTGGGAATATTATTCTGTATGGGAACAGATATGTCAGATCTGACCGGAAAGTCGATTTTTTTCGGTCTGGACGTAACACCAATATTCTTCCTGGATTTCCATAAAAAGCTAAAATTTCCAGCAAAATAAAAATTCCAATAAAGTTCCTTCAACATGAACCCAAAGTTTGTTTTAATAATTGAAAATAATTTGGTCTAGCTACAGGCAAAAGCTTAATTTCAGTGCTATCAGAGCATGCTAATGAATACCAGTAAAAGGAGTACACAAAATATATAAAGCAAAAGAAGACTAACTGGTTTTCTGTCACATAAAATTGAGAGCGAGAACCACGAAAACAACTCCAGTGTGATTCACACGGATGCTGAGGAGGCCAAACGCTGGAGGAACCCAGGGAGCAGCTGAGGACGGAGCAGAATTTACCGGGTGAAGCTCCAGGGCTGAGCGCACAGCAACAGATTTAAGGTGAGTGGTTAATGATTAAGCCTGACCTCCAAAGGAAGGGGCAGGACACATTTCAGAAAACTGCATTATATGAGATGTAGTGAAATATTGGTGTTATTTTCAGGAACTGATTGATTTATTTCAGACTAAAGTCGCAGCTCTTGGCTAACTGAAGTTTTCATTTGATGACAACAGATCTTTTGTCCAGGATACTTCTCTGTTAGGACTTGATCCTTCTTTTGGATCAGGGTGTAGACCAAAATCCACCAGTGACGGGATCCAGCCTTTTACATCCCCTTTCATGGCCTTGCTGGGTCCCCATGACACTGTCACCCTGCAGAGCCAGGACAAGCCTCCCACTTTTATATAAAAGAGATTTAAATGTAAACGGGGTTGGAAGAGACGATCTTAAAAAGTCCTTTCCCACCCAAACCATCCCATGATTTGATGATTCTTCTTGTAGTGACTTTCCAGCAGGATGTTATTTTGTATGTACTCCCAAACACTGTCACCTAACAGCGACTCCTTGGGCTGGGGAGGGCTGGGCAGCCCCCTCCCTGCTCCCACCGCGAGGCACCGGAGACAATGCAGCCTGGCCCACTGAAGTGCTGGGATCTGAACCCCAAGCCCTGAAGTGAACTTGACATCTGGATGAACCTCACAAGCAGGTAAAAGGGCTAAGGCTGCCCAGGTGCCTCCTACTATCATCAAGGGCAAGACTGGGCTGGCCTCTGTGTTTGCCACCAAGAAGAACTTTTATCTCCGCTGCTGGCTGCCACCCAGTAGGCGCTGAGCGGTGGGGACAGGTGTCATAGCAGACCTTGGTGTGAGGGATGGGCCCCTCTGTTGTGAGAGGGCCAGCCAGGAGGGGAGGCCAGGCCAAGCACACCCTGAAAGGCTGAGAATTAAAGTAGAAATGGGAAACAGGTGCCAGTTAGGTGGTGGTTAGAGGGTGGAGATAAAAGGCCAGGAGAGCTCCTTATTGAGTTGCTGCTGCTGCTGGAGGAGGGGTTTGGGAGAAGGAGTCTCATGGAGTCTATGAAAGAGTCAAGGCTAACAAAGGTAATGGCTTGGGTCATGTGTCTTTCTGATATTTGTCTGGTTGGTCTGTGCCTGGCTCTGTTGGCATACGGGACATGGTTGATGTCTCCTTATGTTGTAGTATTTCTGGCTCAATTTGCCTTTGCTTCCGTTGTGTCACCCGCAGCGAGCAGGTTTATTGCTTCCTTTGTTCCCTGCCGTGGTCAGCCGTATTATATAATTTTTGGGGTCCATAGAAATAGATAATAAAACCTGAGTGAGTTTTTGTGCATGTTTTCTGCTGATGGCTGCGGCCTTTTTGCTGGGCCATGGAATTGGCAAAACACCCACCGAATGTTATCACCAGGGGATCACGCTGGACCACCTTCAAGCAAGGCAGGGGCCTTTCTAAGAAACAATTCTAATTATGGACGGCAGTTGGGCTCTGAGGAGAGCACTGCCTGCAGAATTTGGAGGGAGTTGCTTTACCAGACTGTTGTGATTTTATGCCAGATTGATCTTTCAGTTGAAAATAGGAAGAGATGAAGGCGAGGCAGGCAGTGTGGGGATGTTCCCCATAAAACAAGACCTCAGAGAGTAAAATCCCCTGTTTAGTGGCCATCCCTGTGCCTTCTGACACAGAGACCACAGCGGCTCGTGTCACGCTTCGGAGACGGACCCGGGGAGTGATGGCATCTTGTGCTCAGCAGAATTCCCTGTCTCCTTTGGCTTCCCATCACCCTGCCCACGTGCTTGGCCTCATTTCCCAGATTATTTGCGGAATGAAGGATCGTTGCTATCATGGTTTACATGCTAGGAGAGAAGGAATGAAAAGAAGGGAGGGAGGGAGGGAAGTGAGGAGGAAACAAAGACAGCATTGTTATCTCTTCCAAAAAACTGCAGACACTTATTCGAGGCAGAATGACTGGTTGGGGTTGTGGTTTTGCTTTTACATATGTGTTTAACCTCGTGGAATAGTCAACAGCCTGGAAAGAAAACACCATGCTCAAAGGCAGAGGCTGCCCAAAGCTCCCAAACCCTCGGCCTGATTTTCCAATTTGGGGCGCTGGGCCGGAGCCCGGCCTCGATCCCTGGGATAAGGCAGCTCCTGGATTCAGTGCGGGGAAAGAGTCCTCCCTCCCCAGCCAAAGGCATCTTCTCGCTGTCCAGCAGGAGCAGCACAGTAGGCTTATCAGCCTCCTGTCTTATCAGTTCCTCGCAGATGCTACGAGACGATTTGTCATCCAAACCCTGGCACGCTTCACTCCAGCCAAGCAGCCGCAAGAGCCAGAAATTCAGAAAAAAAAAACAAACCAGAAAGACAGAAGTAAAAAAAAAAAAAAAAAAAGCAGAACAATGTAGCAAAAAACCACAGAAATTTTGCAGCATCTCGATGTGAGGGGGAGCGCGAGCGCCGTGCCATCCTGCCAGCTTCCCAGGCTCTGGAGCCCAATCTTTCCGTGGCACCGCCGCTCGTGATTAAGTTTGCCTGACACTTCCCATCAGGAGGCTCCGCAGCCACTCGTGCGGAGCTTGGCCAGACTTGAACCAATTGGGCTGAAATTTCCCATGTTTGGTATCTGCCCCAGGCAGGAGCTGAGGAAACAACCCCCTCCTCACGGCACAGGCGCTGCGGAGAACACGGGGACAGAAAAACACCACGGATTGCTACTAAAAAAGAAAATAACCAGCTCGATTTCCAATTATATTTGTTTTATCTCATTGAGAAGTTCCTGCTCTCCCGTGCCGTGGAACAGATGCTCGGCATTTTCCAAGCAGCAGCTCCGGTTGCAGAAATGCACCTTTTGCTTTTTCTGTAGAAATCTACCCCAAATTTGACTAATTTGAAATGCCTCTGGAAAAACAAAACAAAAACAAACAAACAAAAAAAACACCAACAAAACCCGACCACTTATGGCTCAGCCAAGAGTACGCGGCTCCTCGTGGAGCCGGCTCCATCCTTCCCCACCTCCCAGCACCGTGCTGGATGCAGGAGGGGACAGGGATGGGCAGAGCAGGTGAGGACACAGGAAGTGAAGGCTCTTGGAGCAGGACCCAGGCAGGCAGGAGATCCTGGAGAGAGGACCGGCGCTGGACGCCGGGGTGCTGGCAGGGTTAGTACAGACCCCTGCAAAGCATCCCGGGAGGAGGGAGAGCACAGGGATGTGGATAACGCTCCTTTAATCTTTTTGGGTGTAATCAGATGGACCGAAGTGACTGAGCATCCTGCCCACTCGGTCTTTTTTCCCTTCCTCTCTCACACAACCCATAGTAAGAGCTATATTTAGCTTGCTCATTGCTAACTACAGGGTGTCAGTGGCTTCTTTTTTCCCCTCCAGTGATTCAGCCGAGTGCAATTGTTCATTCAAGTGGAAGCAGGAGAATGTAGAGCCAGCGCAGGGGGTGCTGGGCCCATCCCCTCCCGCCTGGCAGAGGAGCCCTCGCTTTGCCCAGCTCCCGTTTTGCCTCCCCCAGCCCCCTGCTTTGAGGGGCACAGGTTTGGCTCTGAGCCTCCTGCACGGACACGTTGCCACGTGGCTCGTCCCTCTGCTGCGGCCGCGGTGGGGCCGACGGCGACGGTGCCAGCTGGAGATGCTGAGAACTGGGCAGAGCCGGGCTCTGGAGCTGTTCTCCCTCGTTTTGATGAGAAATTCCATCCTGGACTCGAGGTAATCCTCCCTAACTAAATTTTTGTCTAAATCATTATGTTTCCACAAAAGGTTTTGATTTCCACGCATCAGCATTTTTCAGCAACAACATAAAAATTCCACCCCACTGCTTTGTTGAAAATTCCCTTGGAAGGAGCTCACCCAGCTCCTCCCCGTGCCCTGCCCATGGCTGAGGCATGACAAGCAGGCAATGCCTGCCCTGGAACCTGCCCTTCCCATGCCCCGCGTTTCAGGGACCAGAGACCTAACGGAGCTCACTTAATTGCTCTCCCCTCGTCAATAGTTGCCGGGGTGGGGGGTCCCAGCAAACCTCTGAACCACAGCAGCTCCGAGTTGCAGCGCTTGAGGGAAAGCAACTTCAGCTTGAATAAGCAGCTTATGCGCTGGGACCGGTGACCAGATGGGGTTGTGGCCATTTGCTCGTTTTAATCTGGATCCAGGAGAAGAGAGGGGAGGGTGGAGGAACCGCTCTGCGTCTTGCACACACTGGGAAAATAAAAAGGGACAGAAATGCCTGCCCATCAGAATTTTTTAGCCCCCTTTTCCTGCCCTTTCTGCAGCTGGGGAAACCGCTGCAGATCCAGCGGCCGTTTGGAGCCGGCTGTGCGGACGCAGCCTCTTGGAAACGTGCAATTACATCCACAGGCATCTCCTTGTAGCTTAAGCAGGTTTAATATTACAGGCAGGCACAGGAAATCTTGGCTTTTTTTTTTTCTTTTCTTTCTTAAATTATTTTTTAAACGCGCTCCCAGTAAAGTTAATGAATCACTCCCCCCCAAAAAAATGAGGCTTTTATTAGGGTCTGCAATTCGGCACAGATTTCTTTTCCTTTCCTGTGGCGGAAAGATGCCAATTAAATAAAAATCCTTTGTTTGGAACCTATTGCTATTGCAATCAGGGGTTTATCCCTATGCAATTAAAAGAAAAAAAAGAACAAACACCATTTTCCCTTTGTTTAGGGTGGTGACAACCAACCACCCAACCAAAACCCACCACAAAGTCCTTTACAGCAGTGGCCTGTCTGCAGGAAAGTTGATTTTCCTTTGCTGCGGTCCCATCAGCCTTCACCAGCTCCCACTTTTCCAGCAAGCTGCTGCTCATGCTGGGCTGACCCCTCCCTGCAGCATCCCAGGGGCTTCCTCCTGCTCACATCCCAGGATGGGGGTCCCACCGCTCAGACAGCCCACTCCTGGTCCCAGAGCCCCATTTCCCATGAGGGACATCATCCCAAATCTCTGTCCTTTCATCCAGTTTTTGCTGGGGTAAACAGGAGGCAGCCCAGGCCGCTGGTCTTTGAAGGGGCAGGGAAGTCCTCACCGATGGGTGCCACTACCTCCTGGTTTGCAATAACACCGTTTCTTTTGAAAATCTGAATGAGAATCACACCAGTTTTATTAAAAAGAAGAAAAAACCCCAACAAGCCCAACTAACAAGCTTCCCCTTTCCCCTCTCCCAGCTGCATACCAGCAGCCAGCAGGTGTGTGTCAATCGGCCGGCCTCGGAGATTTACAACCTGTTCCAGGATTTCTCGGCCAGGCTTTGGTTGTGGAAGTGTTTTCTGCTCATAACAAAGGAGCTGGAACGAGGGGGCCCCAAGGGACACAACAACCGGAGATGAAACACAAACGCATCCTTCCCTAATGCGATTACAACCAAAACGAAACCCACCACCAAACGCCACTGAAGCACCGGGCTCGGGCTGGCCAAGGGGGTGACTTCGAGCTCTTTGCTGCTGCTTCCTCTTCCTCGCTTAGTTCCCTCCTCCCGGGCAGGAGCAGGGGGCAGACAGCAGGGGATGGGGGCGGGTCACATCCCTGCCTGACCCTGCCTTTGGTGGCTGAAGGAGCCTGGCTGGGTCCCGCTGCCCCTCGGCCTCCATCGCCCGGCCGCTGCCAAGCTTGGCTCACGGCCGGCGATCCCCGTTCCCTGCGTTTCAGCAGTTTTTGTTAAAAATACATCAAAGCTGCGGCCCAGGAAAAGCCACAGGAAGTGGCTTGGGCTGGCCTGGTCCCTCGCTCCTCCGCCCGACGCGCCGGCACAGGATGAAGGCCACAAGTTACTCCCGGGATTGCTTTCCACAAGGGCAGGATGACGGGCTCATTCCTCCACGCCCACGCGTGGCCGGCCCCACGTACCACATCCACACTGGGAGGTCCCCGCTTTGGCTCTCCTGGCTTTCCTCTCCTTCAGCCAGTCCTCAGGAGAAGACACGGGCAATGTCTTCGATGCTTTATGAGTGGGACTCTTCGGAATGGGAGCAATTTGAAGCAAGGAGAGAAAAAAAGCAAGGAGAGGGGTTTCAAAGCCGTGGAGATGTGGTGCTGAGGGATGTGCTTTAGTGGTGAAATGGCAGTGTTGGCTTAATGGTTGGACTCGATGATCTGAAAGGTCTTTTCCAACCAAAACGATTCTATGATTTCTGTGACTGTAGGAGGGCTGCTCTTCCAATACTCCTGGGGAGAGGGGAAGCAAAGGAAGGGTTGCTGGTACCTCCAGGTGTCTGACGGAGAGGGAACGGTCACACATAAGGACGCAGAGCAAAACCAGAAGCATTAGGGTGAGAACGAGCCAGAGAAACCTTAGCTTAGACAAACAAAAATGACGTCAGAGTGAGATAATTAGGCTGGAGGCTCCTGTGCCAAAGGCAATCCTGGGAGTCCCGCTCGCTGGACTTGGTCAGAACCGGGCAGGCTGAAATCCCAGGGGCGAGGCACCGGCTTTGGCAGGTGCTGCCCATCAACAGGAGCTCCTGTCCCCACCACGTGCAATGAGGTGACATCACGGCCTGACAGATGTGGGCTCCATCCCCTCGACCGGCGCAGTCGGGCACACGGCTGTGCACATCTGGCCTCAAGCAGCCAGCCAGTTTGGAAGAGTCCCTCCGTCAGCTGCTCTAACTGAAGGGAGAAGGAAAGAGCTGGCTGGAGCTGGCTGGAAGGAGCTGGAGCGATGGTGGCCAACAGCCTCTGCACACCCAGCGCCCAGGAGCTGCGGGTTCAGCTCCGACGCCAGCATCGCGCACCACCCCGGTGCTCCCCGACAGACAGAAGCGGGCTTTAGATCCCAGCTTTTCCAACAGTGCCAGCAGAGCCACAAAATGAGCGGTCTCAGCATCTCCACAGTATGAAGATCTCTGGAGACAGTGGAAGAGGAGCCTGATGCACCAGCGCAGAAACGCTCCGCTCTCCTTTTTCCCACCCACGGCTGGACCCCGTTATCTGACCCCCGAAGCACCAGCCCCGGCCGTCCCCGAACAAGCTGAGCTTTGTCCAAAGTGTTTACCGCAGTCAAGAGATTAAACCAAAGGAAACAAAGCAGCTCAAAGGCTTAAGGCCGTGACTCACGCAGAGGGCTTCCCAGGCCGTCTTCACTCGGCACATTGCTCTGTCCCAAATGAAAAATGACTAAGTCAAAATAAATAAATAAAAGTCAATAAATCTTGTGCGGCGGAGATGGTGAGTGATCGGGGAATAGAAAAACCTGTTCAAACAGAGCAGCATATTCTCGGCAGAAAATTCAGCGGCACGTTCCTGAGCTGAGAGGGGACGCTATGGAGGGACAAGAGAAATAAATACACGTTTCCCAGCTACGTGACACGGCTTCCCGAAAACATCGGCCGGTGGCGGTGAGGTTTGCGCTTTGGGCCGCCGCGCTCCGGGGCTGGGTTTGCGGGGAGCCGGGCAAGCAGCGAAGGGGTTCTCGGGCACACTCGGATGAGGTGTTCTCACCACAACCTGTGAAGGTGAGGATGAGCCTGCCTTGCCATCCAGGGTTAGATGGACATTCAGCACATCACGCCCACACGGTATCTCCCACAGAGCCCACCTCGCTCCAGATACCACCCCTGGACCCCGCACTGAGCATCAGAAACACACGGAGGGTGGAACAAAGACCCCCAGCAGAGTCTGGAGCTGTTGCGCTCTAAAACCTCTGAGCTGAAAGCTCCATCTTGCCCGAGGTGACTTTATTTCTCCTCAGTCTCAGACCCAGCTGACAGTGGGAACCGCGGTGTCTGGAGCAGGGCAGGAGAGCGAAAGGAGCTATCAGCAGAAGGAAGCGGCGGCAGCACGGGGGAGCATTAAGCACTAATGAGACAGAGCAGAGCTGGCCCGTCTCGTACGGAAGGCTGGGCCGCGGAATGTAATGGTCCCTTTGGCCTCGCCATTTGTGGAACTGTTTCATTCTGGTAGATAGTCGGCTCTGGCTTTAAATCATCCTCTGCAATCCAACAGCATAAAAAAAAAAAAAACAACCAAAAA
>VWZK01022061.1:673897-767997 GCA_013396935.1 Baryphthengus martii
CGGAAAACCAACAGAAAAAAAAAAAAAAAAACAACCAAAAAAAAAAAACTGGGAAAAAACAAAGAGTTTTGGAACGGCACCAAAAAGCTGTTGGAGTCGTTTCTGATCGCATCGCCGGGGCCAAACCGCGCAGCCCTCCTCGCCTCGCTCGCTCCCGGGGCGGTTGTGATTCCGGACGGGCTCCCTGGAGAGCAGGGTGCTCTGCCCCCGCACGTGTGGGCCGCGCGATCCGGGGGTCCCACCAGAGGCATTTGGCGAGCGGCCGTGCCGCAAGCATCTGTGGGCTCAGGCGGAGGCGCTGAATCCGGCCCCGTTTCCCTGACGGTTGGAGTAGGAGAGTCCGGCCCTCCGGGCCACGGGCCAGCGAAGCGTATCGTTGTGAGACGCTCGACCGTCGCCCGCTCCGTCCCCCCGCTGCCTGGCGGGACAAAGCCCCGGGCAGAGCGCGCAGGGCAGCGTGTGCGCCGGCTGCCGAAAGGGAAGGGGACTCGGAAATGGGCTCTCGATCGTCTCTTCTGGTCTCAGGACTCCGTGTTTGGAAGCCAAGACAAACAAATAAATCATATCCAAAGGCATCTGCCCACAATAGAGCCGAAGGCAGAAGGACATAAAAGAGAGGAGCTGAGCTCAGGGGTCAGGATTCCTGTTAGACACAACAGCTTTGCTCAGCGCTTCCATTTCATTTTACTGCCTCTTCTGCTGCCGTTTGGGCAGAAGCGATTATTTATTTTGTAGCCTTCCTTTGGTCTGGTTTTTTTTCCAATAGGAATCTGTGATACGCTCACAGAATCCCCTGGCACAGCTGCGGGCAGCCCTTCCAGCCCTCTGGAGAGCGTCTACACACGGTCAGTGAGTCAGCACCACCTCTCCACGGCTTTGAAACCCCTCTAGGGATGGCGACTCCACCCCTGCCCCGAGCATCCTCCTTCCTCAAAGCACCTTTCCTCCAGTTGCTTTCCACATTGCTTTTCCTGGGGGTGGCCCCAGCCAGCACAAGAAGGCGGTCACTTCTGTGAGGGACACTTAAAAGCAACTGTGTTTAGCCAGCTGGAGCAGAATGGGAGTAAGGACAGAAGATGTAGATACGGGCTCCTCTGAAGGATGCTGAGCTTATTGGTTGGTGTCTTCTCCCAAGGAACAAGCAACAGGACAAGAGGAGACAGCCTCGAGTTGCCCCAGGGGAGGTTCAGGTTGGAGCTGAGGAACAATTTCTTCCCCTCCAGGGCTGTCCAGGCCTGTCCCAGGCTGCCCAGGGCAGGGCTGGAGTGCCCCTGATCCCTGGAGGAGTTTCCAAGGCGTGGAGATGTGGTGCTGAGGGACAGGGCTCAGTGGTGCCCTGGCAGTGATGGGGGAACGGTTGGACTTGATGATCTTAAAGGTCTCTTCCAACCCTGATGTTTCTGTGGTTCTATGATTCTACGTGTCTGTATTAACATCTTCATACAAGGACCCCAGTTTGCTGCTGCTCAAGGGAGAAAGTGGCTGCCAGAGACTCCCTGCAGCTGAGGGATCCTCCTCGGGGGTCTCCAATGCTCAGGACGGTCCTGCCCAGCCCCACGTCCCCTTTGATCCTGACTGGTCGGGGCAGGGGAAGCCAGCCTTGGGGTGCTGGCGGGGTTTCAGAAAGGTCTGCCGCAGCGTGGGATAATGGGGAGGGGGTGTCTCAGGCTTGTCACTGCCAGGCGGAGAGCAGTGACAGCAGAGAGGAATTCAGCACGTCAGGTCTCAGCCCCAGCCCCCAAATTTGCAAGAGTTTTTCTGTAAGGGGCTCAGGGAAATGACTGAAATCAGCCAGGTCATTTCTCATCGCTCGGAGAGGCCAAAACACCTAATTGGGAACTGATCTCAGCTGTTTGTTTGCCAGGACTCAAACCAAAAAAAGCTCCATCTGAATTAAAAAAGGAATTTCCTTCCCCTGATGGTTTGGATTGTTTCTTAATGTTATTTTAATGTAGGTCTGTTTGGTGTTTATTTGGAGTTTAAGGTGGTGGAAAATGAGCCGTGGGTGAGCTCCGACGCCGGCCGGAGCTGGGCATCCGTGGAAGACGCTCAAGGCGAGCGAGGTGCCCGTCAGAAGAACGTGAAATGTTTGTCACCGGGGTTTGATTTCCTGCCAGCGGACCCGTGAGTCCCACACACCGAAGAGCCGGCAGGAAAAACGCTCAGGCTGAGCCGCCGGGTGGCTGGCGAAGTGCTGGCTTTGGCTTCCTGCTGCTCGTCGTGCGGGGCCGGCCGGCCAAGGCACGTGCCCTCCTGCCTGGATGCCGGGAGCGTTGCCGGCGGCCGGGGTAATGAACAAGGAGTAGCAAGTAACTCGCCTTCCCCTCCAAATTTTCAAGCAAATTATTACTCATGAAAAAATCTGACAGAGTTTTGGGACTCGTGAATGTTTTAATAAATCCCCAGCGGCCGTCTCGCTATTCACAAAGAGCGAGTAACAGGATCCCATAAATCACGGCAAAACAAACTCAGCACTTTGGGTCAGGAAAATATTGAGAAATCCGTGGGTTTTACTCTAATCCTCCCATGGCAGGGGCCCTGGAAATGCACTTTTTTTAATTTATTTTTTTTTTTTCATCCTTTTGGCTTCGGCACTAACTTCCTATTCCAGCCGACCTCTTGCCAGGCTCAGCAGCGTGTGCCGGCATCCGAGGCCCAGCGCAGTGCCCCAGGGAGCAGGGAAAACTTCCTGGGAATGAGCCCGGTGCTCGTCCCAGCCCCACGGGCCGTATCTTCTGGGCTTACAGCTACCGCCCACTGCTGCACAGCCACCCACGGACCAGTGCAGGCTTTCAGGGAGCTGGGAAGGTGTAAGGGTTTGTCTGTGGTGCTCCTCTCTACTTTGGGCTCTGGACTTTCGACCTCCGAGCATCCCACCAAGATCTCACCCTGCTGCTCCAGGGAGCGAGGCTTGGAATCTGCCTCCAGCAAAGGGGCCTTCCATCTTCTGCCGCATCTTTGTTTTGCAGAGAGATGGGATTTGGGGCTTTTTTTTGCACAGCAGTTCATGCGAGTGCTGAGCTCGCTGGGGTTTGGGGCGGCCGCAATCCTGTGGCGGCTCGTCAGGCCGGCAAGGGCCGAGGGGACACACAGCAGAGCGGTCGCCCTTCCCGCGAGGAGTCAGCCCTGATGTGTGGTCCTGACTTGTCAGCAAAGCAGCCCCAGATCTCCTACCTGCCAGGAACATCTGCCAGACAGAGGGACCCGGCTCCGTGTGTGCTGCGAAGGGACGGTGCCATCCGGGCGGAGGGGAAAGCGGCCGAAAACAACGAGGAAAGAGGGATGGGACAGAACAGAGCACAACCGGACAAGGGAAAGAAGAGGCGGGAAAGGGCAGAAACCCTGCTGCTCTGGATTTCGTGCCTGCAAAACCAAACCCTCCGAGGGGTATGACACAACAGGAGAAGCAAATGGCTGATGGAGATGCAGAGCTGTTGTGGTTTAACCTCTGCTGGCAGCTAAATACCCCACAGCTCCTCACCCACCGCTTTCACACACCCCCGTGCAACCCCTAGTATGGGATGGGAAGGAGAATCGGAAGGAAGAAAAAAGGTGGGACCCTGGGGGTGGAAATAAGGACAGTTCAATAAAACAATACAAAGAGAGAAGAAAACACCAGCACTAATGACAGTGCTGATGAAATGAGAGACAAAGCCAGGGAGAGAAGCTGAGAAGGCTCTACCTGCGCCCAAGATACCGCTTTCCCTGCTCCAGCCACACTTAAGCAAGTTGAAAACAGGCACATAAACCCCTGAGGGACATGGGTTAGTGGTGCCCTGGCAGTGCTGGGTTAACAGTTGGACTTGATGATCTCACAGGTCTTTTTCAACATGAACGATTCTGTGATTCTATGATTCCAGCACCCCTGGAGCAGCCACGCTCAGCAGAAGGGCCCGAGGGCTTGATGGGACTGAAATAGCAGCAGCAGCTTTATTTTCCTGGGCCAGATTCCTGCTTAGGCAAGGCTCGATGCCTCAGGAGTTGGGATGCTGGTGTGCGCACTGAGCAGCTCCCTGCCACCCCCCAGGCTCCTTCCCCAAGCCGTTTGGTCTCTCATCGTGCACTAATCCATCGGTGACTTCAGCTGTAATTGGCTGCAGTCTGGCATCAATAAACTGAAACATTTATTGCACCGTCTAAATCTAATACAGATTATAGCAGCCCAGCCAGTTTTCAATGCCTGAGCCAGGAAGCAGCTCTGTGACCTCCTGCTTCGCAGGCTGGAGGCTCTTCCCCATCTCCAGCCCACCCTTTGGTCTGAGCTTCTGGTCCCGACCTGCTGCTCCCACCTCCTCCACCACCCACACCCCATCCCCCCGGTTCGCTGTGTCGGTTCCTGCCCCTGTCTATCCGTATCCTGCGCTCCAGGATGGCCGAGCCTCCCTCCCCATCCCCAAGCAGCCGGGGTCCATCTGTAGGAGAGAGATTTCCTTAATACGCGTGACATCCAAGCCCGGCTGCGGGGCGGCGGGTTAAAGGTCGGCCCTTATCGCAGGATCTGCAGTGAAATTACGGGGTCGTTCCCGATGTCTGCACCCGAGTCAGGAAATCTGATTTGCTATAATAGAATGTTCCTTTAAGTAACATTTTCTTAAAAGACATCGTTGAAGTTTAAAGAAGGGGCCAGGGTGCAGGGGAGCTTTAATTTTAGATTTTGCAATTATTTTCCCTGGCTACTGTTGTTTAACCCTTGCGAGGCTGAAACCCAGCTCCAGGTGGCTGCCGGTCCCCATCGCCGGGCGTGGCCTCCAAACGCCGGCTCTGCAGCTCGCTCCTCTTTCTGGACCAATGGGTGAGTAAAGAAATCCTGCCTGGGAAGACCTGCGCAGCCTTGCCCAGCGTCTCAGGTCCCGGTCTCTCTCTGCCCAGTGTTTTTAAGAGAGCAGTGAAGTGAATCATGTGCACAGCATAAATGCAGACACCTTTTAATGAACCAATGAGACAGAAATGCCAAATGCCTCATTTTCTCCTGACTTCAATAAAATGTGGGAGAGGAACTTTGCTAGCATTTAAAAAAGGAAAAAAACAACAAAAAAAGCGGTAAAAAAAAGGACTCGTGACCCTCTGCCAGCGCCTACCAGCGACAGTGCCCCAGCGGAGCCCACCTTGAGCAGCCTGTGCCGGGGGTGACCGGGTGGGGAGGGCAGGCACAGCCCGGCCACAGATGGTGGCCAGGAGGGACACGAATGGAGAACTGCCGGGCTTCTCTTGGACACCCACGTACGCTGCCAGCGCCCCAGTGACCGCGGAGCTGCCCAGATCTGATTAGTCTCTCCACGACTGTCTGACGCACTCTCACATGCCAGGAATCGCTTAACAGGGACCGGCTGGAGAGTGGAGGGAAGAGGGGGGTCCTTCGGTCCTCCCCCTCCACTCCCCCCCCACCCCAAGTGGTATTACTATCAGCAATATCAGACGTTTCGACTCAAATTAAAGTCAGGTTAAGTATCTCCAATGCAAAAATTCCACATGATTCCAGATGGAGAGCGGTTCCTCGACTCCGCGCCGAACGAAATAAATAAGAAACCTTTCAGACCTGTGCCCGCCCCTCCGCCGGGGAGGGCGAGACGGGGGAGCCCCCGCCGGAGCCGGGAGCTTTGAAGTTGTCACTGGGCCGGACTAATGCAAAGCATGACACGCTCCTTCCGAGGGTAAACAGCATACCCCTGAAACGCAGGGTGCTCGGTTACGCTGTAGTGACAACAAGCGAAGCAGGGACGTGTGTGTGTGTGTGTGTGTGTGTGTGTGCAGAGGATGCACACGCTCAGTGCACGGGGCCACGTGCGAAGGCAACGCACGAAGCCCACAGTCCCAGTGCTGGCTCTGGAGGGACACCGCCCACCCCTTGGTGCTCCAGGGAACACCGACTGGTCCGCCCTGTGCAGCTACAGAGAGGGTGGATTTTGGTAGGACGTACCCAGGACATGGCAATAACTGGAGGGCTGCCCACTGAGGACCGGCAGCTCGAGGAACACAGCTCCAGGATGCTCCTGAGTGGAGACACCCCCCTGGGATGCTTTGGTGCTGGATTTGCCCCACTGCTCCATCCTGCCCCGTGTTCTCCGAGGCCGTGGGAAGACCTCTCTGCAGGGCCGTTCCTCCGCCCGGCCCTGGCATCAGGCTGCTCCAGCTTCTTCACCCCGTTACCAGACCTGAGCTCTAAAAGGAAGGAGAGACCTTTGCTTACAGCAGCACCAAACCCAAATCACACCCTGAGGCTTTGCGCAGCCCCAGCTGCGCCACATCCCACAAAACCGGACAGGCCCTTATCTCCCCCAGCCTCTCACCCCTCCCGAACTTCAGGCCCACTCCCCAGAGTTTGGATCTGGTTCTGAACACCTCCCAGATGACGTGTATCGATGTGCAGAGCTGGGGATTTCCCCCACCCCTGTCACTACAAGACCAGGAGTGCCACAGAGGTCATTGCCATCCAGCCCAGTATCTTCATGGAGAGGTTTAGCATCCCCCTGGTTGAGCTCCTCACCACAACTTCTCACCACAACCCCCTAGGAGAGCAGATGAAACACCAGCAAGTCCCTCGTATTTCTCTCCGGGAACTCACACCCAGCTCCCCTTTCCATCCCTGCTCTCATGCTGCTCCCCACTCCTCCGGCTTTCCATCGTGTCTCCAGCCTTGCCCTTTGGTTACCCCACGGTCTTCACCTCTGCATTTAAACCTCGCCGGAGCTGAGCCAGCCCGTGCTCTGCTGGTGTTTGGGTTGGTGGTACTGACTTCTCTCTTACCCTTCTGCTTTGATTTAGCGTCTGCGTCTCTCTCCTCAGGTTAATCAGTGGATTAACTGCAGCTCTCCCTCCCTTTCTCCTAAATCCTTATCCTTCATCACGAAGCCAGGAAACAAAACAGACCAGGTACTTTTCCCCGGAGGGAGCCAAACTATTTGCTTTCCTATCAGCTGGCCTCTCCCACACCTTTCTCTGGGGCCTTTCTGACCCCAGGGACACCCACTTGTCTGCAGACACCTCTGCCTCCCCGGATGCCTCCGTGCTCTGCCCCGGGCCTGCTGGGGACTCTGGCAGGGTGTGAAAACATCGGAACAAGACCCAAACTTCCCAGATCTCAGCCGGGTGCTGCCTCATCTTGCCTGTCACCCCACATCCCTGCCTTCACTGCCTCTTCCTCCCGGGGCTGCTTGCGGATTCCCTCTCCCTGAGATCATCCTGGCCAGGATCGCTGACATCCCTCTCCCCCAGACCTGCTCATCACACCCAGCCTCTGCTCCCACAGAGCCATCTCTGGCCTGTTAACCCTTCGCTCCAACCCACTGCAGTCCCTTGGCTCTCAGGGCAACTAATCCCCTACTTAACATCACCCGCTCTCCGGACTCGAGTTGTTCATCTCTGCCCCATGAATGACCCTGAGAGATACCCAATATCTCGGATTGGTGGGACGCCCTCAGAGACATCCATCCTCCCATCCCAGCAGAGGGAAGGGAGCAGCTGGGAGCTGTGATGCACTGAAAGGTTTAAGACCCTTCATATTTTCTGCTTTAATCAGCAGCTTCCAGTGCTGACTGAAGGCCAGATAAACTCTGTCAACCCTTCTGTGGTGGGCAACCGAAACAAGGTTCTCTCAAAGAAAAAATGGAGCCACTGTAGAAAGGTGTCTGGACCCCAAGAAACACCATTTCCTTGCAGAGCGGTGCTAAATGGAGGAGGGGGGCGTGGGGGTCAAATGTTTCTGTCTCAACTCTGCCTCAACATGCTCTGGGTGTCTGAATGACCCTGATGCTGAGGAGCTGATCCCAAGTGCCGGGGACTTGGAGTCCCTGCTGAGCATGGCAGAGGTGGTAGGAGGGATGGAGTTTTGGATTGGGTTGGAGTGGGGGCCATGCAAGCACAACGTTTATATTCCACCAGGGACTGGAAAAGCTCCTGCTCTCCTGACACAGCTCTGGGACTGTGTCCTGCGGTTCTTCTGTGCAGCCACCCAGCTCCTGCTCTCCACCAGCCACCTCTGCCCAGCAGAAATGGGACTGG
Source organism: Baryphthengus martii (assembly GCA_013396935.1). Classification (NCBI taxonomy): domain Eukaryota; kingdom Metazoa; phylum Chordata; class Aves; order Coraciiformes; family Momotidae; genus Baryphthengus; species Baryphthengus martii. The sequence continues at coordinate 681,896 of VWZK01022061.1, forward strand.
GAGGAAAGCACCAAGGCTGCCCTGTCCCACCTGGCCATGGGGAGCAGTGGTCTGGGTGGGGTGCTGGCAGAGACAGCGGCAGGATCACTCAGCAGGTTCCCCCGGGGTCCGCGCCTGGTGGGAGCCAATGGTGACTGACCTTCAGGACACCTGCCAGCACTGCACCAGCACCTGGAAAATCTGCTGCTTCTCTGCTTTCTGGCGTTTTTGAAAGCTGATCATCTACCTGCTGAAGGAGAGAAGGAAGGAGAGGAGGAAGGAGAGGACGAAGGAGAGGAGGAAGGAGAGGAGACAGGAGAGGAGGAAGGAGAAGAAGGAGAGAAGGAAGGAGAGGAGGAAGAAGAGGAGGAAGGAGAGGAGGAAGGAGAAGAGGGAGAGAAGGAAGAGGGGTCCTCATGTGAAAAAGCGATTCCAGCAGCTCACAGCTATGACCCAACTTTTCAGCTCAACAGCTCCTGCCAAAGCAGTGTTTCCAAAGCTGCAGCTCCCTGATAAAACCTAATACCATTGCCCATAAATTTTATTAAATAAACAGCAGCTGCAGATCAAGGTATATTCATCAAGGGCTTCCTCTTTTTTTCTTTTTCTTTCCTTTTTTTTTATGAATGGCCGAAGACTCCGCGATGCCGTTTGCCAATGGCCTGTCAGTGGAGCCTGCATTTAAAATCAATTTGGTAATTACAACTCTGACTCGGAGTCACAAATCAAAAAAGGAAACTTCAGCCCTTCAGGATGTTTTGGCCCATTAGGGAGCTGGTAATTACGCACCCCAGCCGGGCATTCATTTAAGGCCCCGGAGGAGCAGCGACGGTGTGAATTTGAGACAGGAAACGGACCGTGCGGAATTTCAAAGGTTGGGAGCGCGCTGTCAGTCTGTTTACAGCCACCTAAGCTAACGTGGTTAAAATCTGCTCGGAAACACTTGCTGAACTCGGCGCTGCCATTGTGTCGGTTTATTTTTCCTGGTGAGAGAGGCCACTTTTCTGTCGGCGAGAAATGAACGAAGGAAAATATACGTAACCTCTGTTTACACAGGATCGACAGTGTTTGTACTGCGCTGCTCCAGGTCACTTGGATTGGGGTGTGATGAACGGGGCGGGCGGGGGGCTGTATGGAGATGGATCTACACACACAGATGGACAGGAGGGGGTGACGGAACCAGCCGAGGGAGCGTATCTTGAATTCCATTAGCGGCGAGTGGATCCGACCGCAAAACACCGTCACAGCCCCCTCCGCAAGACCCAGAGGCTGAGCAGCCTCCATCACCCTGCTCGGCTCAAGCCGAGTTTTCTGGCGGCATCCTTTGGTTCACAAAACGTTTGTGGTGTCCCCAGCGACTCCCGCAGCCGAGGAGGAGCTCAGCCGGCCTGTACCCGGCCAAACACCCACGGAGACAGCAAGAGGCTCCCCCTCAGCCGCTCCAGCCGACCTCAGCACCAGGTCTTGCTGTTCCTGTAGAAGGGGATAACATTCGGTAGCTGCAAATGTTATTAATGGTCATAAAATGACCCGGCTCTTCAGAATATCCTGTTACGCTGGTTGTCTCCCAGATCTCCTGCAGGCTGGTCCTGCAGCCCCAGTTGTCTGAGCTCTCCGAAGTATCACGTCTCCGTCAGGAGAGCTGCAAAGGTAGTTGAGCCCCAGGGACCAGCCGAAGGCTGGATTTTGGATAACGGGGAAGGAGAAGCCTCCGGCCCTCCCTGCGCAGCCCGGGCTGCCTGTGCCCATCGCAGCTGGGGCTGCAGAGCTCCGACCAGCGTGACAAAACGTCTCTCGCAAAACCAGTGCCCTCCCGTGACCCGGGCGCTGAACGAGGGGCCCCTGTGCCCAGCACAAACATCAGGGAAAGTCTAGAAAATCCAGCAATTAATGGGCATCACAGGAGGTCAGAATCACTCCCGTTCCCTGCTCCTCCTTGGCAGACAGTACTTGTTCCCTCCGAAGAGACGGTGCAAAAGAGCAGCCAGCCAAAAGGCTCCCACCACTGCCACGGCCTAACTGGGAAACGCAGAGCAATCGGGCGAACAAACGACGAAAAAAAAGTGGGAATTTCTCATTGAGAGTTTAAATCTTGTAATTTTAAAGCTCTAAGCATAGTGATGTCACATAGCTTTGTAATTTGGGGCTTTGGGGGTCCTCGTGCCGGTGTCTCTGGGACTGGCCCCCTCCTTGGCAGCTCCGTCAGCCTCGGAGGGGGCTGCGGGCAGCCGGCGGCGCTGGGCTGCCGGCCCCGGCACGAAACCCTCATCCTGTAAATAATGAAGTAATGAAGTAAGGCTGTGTCTCCTAGCAGTCCATTAAATGGATGCGTCCAGGCTGCCGGAGGAGCTTTGATGACTCGGGCGCTCGGCAGGCGCAGCGAACAGACCGATTAAATATACCCTGAGCTGTAGCGGAGCGGGGCTGAGGCTCGGGCAGGGCGAAGCTGCCACCCAAACCACCTTCCAGCTCGGGCACAGGAGGTGGAGAGTGATGGGGTTTGGGTGCTGTATTTACAGCAGGGGTGATCCTGTGCCATGGGGTGGGTACCTCAGTGCCAGGAAAGTAGGTATCCGTGGGGTTGGCTGCTTATGGTCATGGGGGTAAACCAGTGGCCCCCAAAACAGTCTGAAAGATGGCAAGGGAAGGAGGTGTCACTCCTGAGGCCAGGGTCACTAGGAGTGATGGAGGAGATGGGTTTGCTCCCTATGAGGGGAGCTCCTCCACACCAAGAAGCTTCTTCCCCGTTATCCAGCCTGTTTTCCCTTCCCTGGACATCACCCCCAGCCTTGCAAAGTGCCCCTGCTCGCTGCCCACAGCCAAGCCAGGCACATTTAGCTCTTTACATCTGTCCTCACGAGCTGCCCCATCGTGCTGTGATGGATTCAAGTTCCCCGGTATCTTCCTGAGGTGAAGCAGGGCCTCCCTGGCGAGGATCGACTGCAGGGCGGGGGTCCGTGCAAGAGGCCGGGGTCCGTGCTGGCCTCACCCAGAGGCGGCAGCTGCCGCCCCGCTGCCCACAGCAAAAGTCCTGCCGCAGGTTCCCTTCAGTTAAATGCCACTTTGGAAAATACCACGCGGCTCACAGGAGAAGGACGGAGCTATTTTCTGTCGCGGACGTGTCAGCGCTTGGCATTTCCTGTGACTTTCCCCACGTCCCCTCCAGACAAAACCCAAACTACATATAAATATATATTGGAAACGGAGACGTCGTCTTTATTACAAGCCTTGCACTGAATGGCAATTTCTGCATTTGCTTTAAATACATCCATTTAAAGTGACAGGCGGAAAGCCGGCTGAGCCGACAGCAAGGGAAAGGGAGCGAGAAGGGGGGGGGCAAAATTGTGTTCTCCCCCCGCTTTTCTGTCTGTCCTCAGCCCCCTGCATGAAGAGGCAGCAAAGTGTTGGTCTGGAGGATGAAGGGGATGGGGGGATGCAAGGGATGGGGAATGAATGGGAACTGTCTGGCATTTCTCCAGTGCCAGCCTGAGCTGCCTGGGGGAAGGGTGGGGAGGAGGGTATGTGGTGGGGGTGGGCGACAAGAGAGGAAAAAGATATTCAGATGTTCAATCTGAAGTTACTGACATACCATCAGGCTCAGGGACCCGCACAGAACAAAGGTTTGCATTTGCAAATCAATAAAATAAACGTGGAGCGAAGACGCGGGAATATTTTAACATAAATCTACATAAACCCTCACCCTGGAAATGCCTGCGAAGTGCTGGCTGCCAGCTGGACCCTGTGCACGATGCCAAGTGGGGACTGGGGGAGCAGGGCTGCCCCCCCTAGCCTCCCAAAGCCCATCTCCGTGCCCGAGGCTGCTGCAGCCACAAAGCGGGCACCACAAAAAAGGTTTGTGCAGGCCACCGCCATCCAAATTCTGTAAGTTCTCCACAGTGCAGAAGGCGGTGCCATAAATGGGGGAAATGAGCTGGGGAACAGGCTCTGTCCCCTTCCAGGGGCATTGCCAAGCTGGGCATCTCCCTCCCCGGCGGGCTCAGACCCTTCGCTGCGCATCACGGTGCTCACTGAGCGCCAGCGAGGGATGCTGGTCCAGAAACAGGGGGTTTCCATGCTGGGAAATTCCAGCATTTCCCATTTCCTTTGTTCTGCTTTGTTTTTTCCCAATCTCTTATCAAGACAAAAAAACCCGAACCTTGAAGAAGTTCACTAAATTAAAAGGTTTCTGCTTCTCACCTTGGCAAGGGTGAGACACCAGCAGCGAAAGCTGGGAAAGCTGAAGTGACACTTTCTATTTCCACTCAGACAGCTCTGAAAAATTTCTGCTATACCTCCAGCCATCAGCGCGCTCCCCAAAGCGACCCTGTTGCCGGCACACCACCTCCTGACAAACACGAACTCCGCTGCCAACAAACACCAAACTATTACTACTTGCAGCTGGGGAAACCGAGGCACAGCAGCACCATCTCTTTCTGCAGCGACAGGTCCGTGGAGCTGGGGGGGAAGCACTGGGGGCCAGGCAGAGACACTGGTCTGCGTGGACCAGAGTCTTTAACTTTGCCGATTATGGGATTTAGAAGCAAAACTGCCCTGGCGCGGGCATCCCCCCCCAGCCCGGGTGAGACGTCCCTCCAGGTGGGATCTCGGCCGGGTTTCTGGACGCCCCACGTCACGAGGAGCCTCGGTGGGAGGTTTGCAGCAGGGTGGGCTGGGGCAGAGCTCGCCCCTTCCCGCACCCCGCGGCGCTGGGACGCCCGCTCTCACCCCGGCCTCGCAAGGGAGACGCAAACTCCCTGGAAAAAGCAGAGAGCGAGAAGGTTGAACCTTTGAATCGGTCTGAGAGCTCGCCCGTCCTCCGCTGCTTTCACTGAAAATGACCCAAAAGGGAATTGAAACATTTTGTTTCATTTTGAGCAAAGCGTTTGGTTTGATCTGAAAAAGAACATGGGGTTGGGGAGAGGGAGAATGGGTCATTTCAGCAGCCAGGAAACAGTTCATTTCAGCTCAAATAAAACTTAATTCTGTTACGGTTGCAGCAGTGTTTGCTGTCCGGGGGCCCGGGGAGGCAGCGGGAGAGCCGGCGAGGCGGGGAATGCCCGGGCGAAGCAGCCCGGGAGGAGGAGAGGGCCTGAAAGCCGCGGCTGGATCGCCCTGCCCAGGATGGACACACAGCTCTTCCTCCAGCTGACACCCACACACAGATCTGGGGGTCTCCCAGGAACGGTGGGAGGTGTCCTTTGGTGAAAGAAGGACCCAAACAGGATCCTCCAGCACTCGGTCAAGCGCCTTCAGCCGCAGTGATGCCGCACACGTCTCTGGGGCTCTTTGGTCCGGCTGAAGCCGTGTTTGGCAAACTCACAAATCGTTTCAGGACGGCCAAAGCCACATTTCCCAGCGAGCTCGGCAGCTCTCCTTCTTCCAGGAGCTCCCCCATGTCGTGAGTCCTCTGTGCCGACTTCTCCGTGCCCTCCAAAGCGGGCGGCCCCGGGGCCGGGTGGCACTGGGAGCCGTGCGGGTGCAGCCGCAGCCGTCCCTCCTCCGACCAGCCCGGCTCGGGGCCAGGCGTCTGTGACTAATTGGCAGCAAAGCACTTATCAGACAAACTTCAGCCTCTCTTCCGGTTCATGAATTGCTCATGAGCTATTTGTGAATTTTTTGACTTTAATTGTTATCCTAAATTATTCATCAAATAATTTCAATAACTCCTTCTCGGGCCAGATTACATTTTAAATGAGCTGTTTCCACGAGCGCCCCTGCCAGAGAACCGGCTGCCGAGCGGCCGCGGAGAGCAAAGGCGAAAGGGGGCACGAAACGCGGGGAAACAAACTGCGGGAAACACCGAGGGGACTTCTCACCCCGATCCGCTTGGCCTTCTAGCGACGCTTCGCCTGCAAGCAGCGTGCGGTCGACCTGCCCGGCACCCCTCAGGAGCTGCCTCGAGCCTGACCCGTTCCTGCGGCGACGGCGGCTGATGAACATTTCCCGCCTCAGGTCACCATGAGAGTTGGCAAACTCGTGACATAAACCTCAGCGTGGCTGGCTCCCAGCACAGGCTCCTGCTGCTGGGCTGCGCCTCCCTCCCAGAAAGGAAAACCAACCGCCTCCCCGTCCAAAAGCTCCTCCTGGACACAAGCACATCCCTCTGAACCACCCCTCCCCGAGCTGCCTCCGGTCCCAACACCAGCCCTTGCAGCTCCAGCATCAACTCTGAGCTGGAGGAGACTGGGACACCCGGCCACAGCTCAAAGCACTTCTGACGCAGCAGCCAGGAGAAGCTTCACACACAGAGCGATCAAAGAGCCAAGCGGAGCTTTGCCCAGCCCAGCCCAGCCCCCTGGCCACTTCCTCGGCGCAGGGAGCGTGCCCGGCTGGAGGGAGCGGCGTTCCCGCGCACCGAGCTGTGGCATCTCGTTCATGAGCGCCGGTCAAACGGTTTGCCATGCAGGGGTGCCACCTTCCCCTGGCAGAACCATCCTGAGATCAGCAGCAGCGTGAAGGCAACGAAGGCCGGGCCACCGTTCGGCTGCGAGGCTGGAAGCGCCGGTGGGGATGGAGAGGGGCCAGGGTTGTGTTTCCCCCCAGTGCTGGGTTACTGAGCAGACAGACAGACTCACACCATCAGCTGATGTTTATTTTTCCTGCTGGCTTGCCTGGGCATCACCATCACGTCCTGCCCCAGGGCCACTGCCCAACAGCCAAAGCAAAAATCACGTCTCTCAACTGGTTATTCTTTCATCTGAGCAACCTCAGAGAGGCTTTTGGGTAAGGCAGCGGGGAGGGCACAGCGATGGGGTCGTCGCAGGGCCCCAAAGCACTCTGCTGCTACGGCCTCAGCCAGACCATCTCTTTCCACTGACATCTCAGTACATCCCCATTCTAATGTCTCAGGCAAGCTTTTAAGGGCTCATTTTGCACGTTGGATGACCACATCTACCTCTTCTGGTTTGAAACCTCTGCCAAAAACTGACCCTGTCTGCTCCTGAGATAATTTATCTCCAAAAGTCAGCTCAGGTTTCCTGGCTTCAGTGCTATTGAAAATTTATGGTTTGAGAAAGTTCTTGGAGCCCAAATCCCTCGACCTATCACCTTTTCAACCTTGTGTTTATCAAGACACGAGTTCCTCTTCCTCCCACCCTTTGTTTTCGCCTTGGAGCCCCAGAGGCTCAGTCCTGGTGCTGCCCAAGCCCTGCGAAGGTGCAATAAATCCTCCCAGTCCTCTCCTTGTCCCTGTTCTCCTGTTTCTGGGCTGGAGAGTGGTGCTGACATCCTGCTCTTTGTCAGCCTTGTGCGTTCTCCAACACATCCCTGCTCTCAGCTTGGCTCTGTTCATCTCTGCAAAAAACAGGCATCACACACCACAAGTTGCCACGGCGACTGGAGAATCGCTGTGACCCTGGGGATGGGCACCGGACCAGCATCCCGGGGCACCAGCCTGAAAATTGCATCACTGATCAATCCCCAAGAGGTTCCCAGGCTGTTGGTTTTCATCATGGGGCAGGACATGGGCTGAGGCAGGGCATCCCCCACGGCCCCCACTGTAGGGGAGGACCTTATTTCTGTTGCATGTGTCACTGTTGTCATAGAATCACAGAATCTTAAAACATTTTGGTTGGAAGAAACCTTTCAGACCAAGTCCAACCATTCCCCCTTCCCTGCCAGGGTGCCACTAACCCCTGTCTCTCAGCACCACATCTCCACAGCTTGAAGACCCCTCTGGGGATGGGGACTCCAGCCCTGCCCTGGGCCAGGCCTGGTCAACCAGTTTGGGGAAGAAAACTGGGGGAGGGGAAAGTATACCCAGGTTTATGTCCAAAGAGTTTCCCTGTCTCACAGATTTTTGGTCACCCGTGGTGTAAAAGACAATTTAGTGATATCAGCAGGGGACCTTCTAGGCTCTTATTTAGCAGGAAACAGAGGAGGGCAGTGAGGTCCCTGCTGGGAGCAGAGGCGGTTTCTGGGCTTGGATGAGGATTGCAGGGAAAGTCCAGACCCAAGCGAGCGCGAGGGGACCGCAGGAGACCAGGTGAGGGGGCGGAAGATACTTGAGTGCCAAGGATTTGTGAAGAAGGCTTATAAAATTGCTGGAAGTAATGAAAGGAGAGAAGAATGACCAGGAGAACAGAGCAGTTTATTCCAGGAGGAGCGAGATGGCTGCGGAGAAAAGGGAGGAGGAAATACGAGAAGAGTTCAATAAAACTGTGGACAATTGAGACAAAGTGAGTAAGAAACAATTATTCCCATTTTCTCAGAACACAAAACCCCCAGGACATCCAATAAAGTTAGGCAGCAGCAGATTTACAACAAATCAAAGGAAGTCCTTTTATCGTACGAAGCCCAGATGCGCCGCCGATGACAAAGTCACCGCCCGGGCGGCCACGGCTGAGGGACAGAGCCGTGCGAAGGGCTCTGACGCACGATGACCCAGATTGAACTTCTGGCTCGGGAAATCCCCAGGAGCTGGGAGGGTGGCCAGGGGAGCTGGGCGGCTGCTCACAGCCCATGTCTGGTGCCACTCCTCGGTAACTCTTCCTGGCCGCTGCTGGAGAGGAGACACCTCTGGTGTGAGCCGCGTGGTGGACTTTTGGTTCCTGCCTTACAAGGAGGGTACTCAGAGCTGCCCTGGGCTGTTCTCAGCATCCTCAGAGCAGTTTAGACTCTGACACGTCAACTCAGCTTCCCCCCCACATCTTCTGTCACACTGGGCAGAAAGAACCAGCCAAGCACCAAAAAAAACCAGACAAAAAGCCAGACAAAAAGCCCCAAAATGCTGACAGCTTTATCAAGCCGGACAAAGCGCAGGACTGACCAGTTTGGTGACTTCCCAACTGGGACTGAGCACACACATCCTGGGCCATCTCCCAGATGCTGGGCAGGGGACGTCAGCATGACGCAGGCAGCCGGGGCAGAGGGTCTGAAGCCCCCTCCTTTGCAGAGAATGGGGAAGGCAACAAGCCCCAGGAGGACGGGTCTGTAAAGGAGAAGCCACATCTGCCTTGGATATCCATCCTCCAGCTGGGCTCACAACAGCCTTTTGTAGAGGACATACCAGGCAGCCCTCACCAGATATTAAAATCTAATAAAATTCCACTCCAGTTAATCCTGCCGGCAGAAAGCTCCAGATCGATGCGTAAAAGGCTGTCCCTCCTGACTCGGCCCTGCCTGTTTATTTCTTTATTTCCTCCTCATGCACATCTCAGCTGCACAACAAGGATACCGGGGGTTTGCCAGAGGAGGAGGCTCATCAGAGCTCAGGATGCAGAGGGGAGGGCTGGGGAGCATCCGTGGTGGCACAGGACACAGACACCGCCCCCCGCAAGGTTCAGTCTTCCCTCTAGGGACCAGCCAGCAACTGGGTTGTTGCTTTTGTGGTCCTGATGGTATCTTGACTCGAAAGGACACGGGACAGTCGCCTACACCCGCTGCCAGCCACACCAGCTGGATTCCCATCCCAAAGGCGGCCTTCCTCCCGTGCTCCCTGTCTCCATCTGCGGCCACTCCATGGCCACGCTTCCCAGATGGATGCAGAGAGACAGCCACACTCCCCTTGCCTCTCCTCCCCACGCAGCTCAACAGCTGCTTCACCCGTGGTTCCGTTGTCTATCGCCCCCCCAGCCTGTTCTTATCATGTCTGAGTAATTGCTGTTTGTTTATCATGGATTGTGTGTCAATGGTTGGGTCACGCCCCCTGTGCCTCGGCTTGAAAGGAGCCATGTGATCGAGTCAATTAAAATTTCTTCTCCTCGTGCTACTTATTGTACCTTCGGGAGTGCAGCCGGCAGACCCACCGAGGTGGGTGATAGCTCAGCCTGGGCCTCCGAAAGCGGCAAACCTTGGTCCTTCTGCCCGGTCCCACCCAGGCCAGCCTGGAAACTCCAAGATCATAAAACCACAGAACAGTTTGGGTGGGAAGGGACCTTTAAAGGTCATCTGGTGCAACTCCCCTGCAGGGAACAGGGACATCTGCAACTCGAGCAGGTTGCTCAGAGCCCCATCCAACCTCCCCTGGGATGGTTCCAGGGATGGGGCAGCGACCACCTCTCTGGGCAGCCTGGGCCAGGCTCTCACCACCCTCAGCACCAACAATTTCTCCCTTCTCTCCAGTCTAAATCTCCCTCTTTTAGTATAAACTTGTGTTGTCCCAACAGGCCCTGCTCCAAAGTCTGTCCCCATCTTTCTGCCAGGCCCCTGGAAGCCCTGAAAGGCCCCAGAAGGTCTCCCTGGAGCCTTCTCTTCTCCAGGCTGCACAAGCCCAACTCTCCCAGCCTGGCCTCCCAGCAGAGGGTTCCAGCCCTGCCAGCATTGCTGGGGCTCCTCTGGCCCCGCTCCAGCAGATTCAGGGACGTCCCTGCAATGTTCCCACTCAGGAAGACTTCCAGGTGGTGACAGAAAAATCAAAGAGCTTCACAACAGACAGGACTGAGATGAATAGAGCCTTTTCCCCCCAGGTCTCCTGGGTGCAGCTCACCCAACACCATCCAGGCATCACCTCCCACAACAAACCTCAATGATCAGCAGGCCACGCTCTCCTCTGCCTCCCCAGCACAGTGCCCAAGCTGAGCGCTCCTTGGAAAGCAGCAAAACATGAGATGAATCCATTAGAGACCAAGGTTTCGGAAAAAAAAAGGAGGAAGAAAACTCCTTCTGCAGCCATGGGGCTGAGGGAGCAGCTGTCCCCACGCTCGGGGGGGATCAGGCACCAGCACCCCCTCGCTGGCACCTCCTGCCTGCTCGAGTCACTCATTCCAGCGTTACCCAGCAAGGAGCGGCGCAGCCCCAGCGGAACAGATTGCTGTCACCATCTCAGGGCTGAGAAAGGGGGGAGAGCCATGTGGGGAGTGTGTTGGAACAGAAAAAGTAATAAAAAAATTAAATCTGCATATAACCGAAAAAAAAGCCTTCCCTTCAGCCAGGGCCCCGCATATGGGCTGTGGATGCCGGCGTGCAGAGGGCTGTGGGCAGGATGGGGAGCAGATGGGTGCTGAGCAGAGGCACTGGCAGAAGTGATGGGCAGAGCCACCCAGCAGGGACCCAGCACCAGCCTGGGCAGGCAGGAGCCAAAGCAGCTGAGGGTCATGTCACATCAGGGTGCTGAGCGACCTCCATTTGCACCCAGCCAAGGGGACCAAATCCCCGTGGGGACACGACAGGACCATGGGGGTGGCCGCCACCACCACTGCCCAACCACCCCAGGCACCACTCACCAGCCCACTTCACACCCCTCCTGCTTCCTGGCAGTTTTATTGCCTCCTTCTTGGAGAGAGCACCCAGCTGCTCTCAGATCCAGCTTCCCACCAGCTGGGAACTTCATTAAGTCAATTAATTAAGGTCATTATGCCACCTCCTCCTTAGGCCTGCATGGGAAATGTTGGAGGTGAACTTGGGGCAGGGACCCCAAGCTCCCAGGGGTGCTGGGGAACATCCCCTGCAGTCCCAGTGCCCAGCAACTCCTAAGGCAGCACTGAACCCAGTCTGGCACTGGGGTGGCAGCCGTCAGGACCTGGCTTAGCCCTGACGAAGCTCAGGGTCAGGCTCTTCTCCCAAGGAAGGACAAGAAGAAACTGTCTCAAGTTGCACCAGGGCAGGTTTAGGTTGGACATGAGGAAAAAATAGGAAAAATACAGGTGGGAGGCGCACCCCCAGCACAGCACCAGTATCCTGCAGGGTGCTGGTAGAGCTGGGACGCGTCCCCTTCGCAGGGTGGCTCTGGGGACGCTGCTCAGGGAAGCTGCTGCAAGTCAGGAAGGGTCACATTCCCTCCTGGAGAGATGCGAGGTCTGCTCTGCTCAGCTCCAGCCCAGGCACCTCATCCAGGCACTTTTTATCCATTTATCTCAGGAAAACAAAGCACAGCACTTCCAGCTGCTCCCCCACACCTTGTTTCTACACCACAACATAGATTTTGTTTACTGCTCAGGTTACTACTTTTTTCCCCTCTCTCTCTCTAAAATCTGGGCCATTTATTTGAAATAAGCCAGTGTTTTAACAAGAGGAAAAAAGACCCAACCCTTAAGGTATTGCATTTCAAAACATTTTGGTTATTTGAACATTTTGTGTCACTTCCAGTAGGGTAAGAACTGCTGGAATTTAACTCAAGCTCACAAATAGGTTCATTTCTCCCCTCACATCACAGATCTACTTGGTAGCAAATTTTTTACTGGGGAAATAAAACTTGCTCAGCTCTAACACTCTCTGATCCCAAACTTCTCCAGGGTTGCCTGTTGGGATTGAGGTGGTGGGGAGGGGACACCCAGCACCTCTGCAGGGAGAGCAGGACCCAGCCAGCATCCCAGGCAGGCAGCAGCATCTCTGCTCCCATCCTGCACGGCTCAGCCTCCTTGGAAAGAGGGGCTGGGATGAAGCATCCCGGCCAGCGCCGGCAGCGAGGGTTTATCTCCTCTGATACCTTCCCTCGGAGGTGGCTTAATGCATCCAGATTTGGGATTAGAGGAGGGACAGAAAGGTCAGCCCGGATCAACGGCGATTAGCTGGAAAGGACCTGAAGAGCCCGTTGTTTGCTCTGCATTAACGATCCGGCCGCTCAGCCAAGATTCCCTCCAACCACTTGAGAAACGAGAGGACAAACCTGCGGCGCTGGAAATGAAAGCCCCGAATCCCTCCACCTGCCTGCCAGGCAGCCAGGCCACGCTGGAAGGAAGGGAAAATGAGCATCAAGTCTAACAAAAAATGTGCCGATGGAGGGAAGGCAGCGGTGGCAGCAGGGCTGTGACATTTCCTCTGGGGGAAAACACACACAGCACCGAGGTGATTCTAATGGGGAGCATCTGGGAGGCATCTTGAACCCACCTTCCCAAGGAGGACGTGTGGCCCCAGCGCTGGACCGGCCCAGATGAGCTGGACAGGGCCATCCGGGGGGTTCCCACAAGGCCAAGGCACCAGCTTCATGCCTTGCAACTCTATAGGGGCTTCACAGCCGGTTGGGGTCAGTTGCTGGAAAAAATTCCCAGCCAAAACCATTCTTCCTGGAGCTGTATGGACCTGAGATCAAAGCCCTGTCCCCAGCACAGGGGCAGGACTTCTTTCAAATAGGTCATTTTGATCTCAGCTCATCAGCCGAGCTCCTCATACTGGCATCTTCCCCCCTCTCCTTCCAGATATCCCATAAAAGCATCATTTAGATTGAAAATTATAATTTTCAGCACGTTAATTAAGTACTAATTGCTGATTAGAAACGTATTTACCCACGTCTAACACGTAACAAGTGATGTCTTACTATATCCTCATTCCTTGGGATTTAGACCCGCGAGTTGCTCTAATAAGCCACCAGCATTGAGGTAACGTGCAGGGAGGAAGCCACAGAGCAGCTCTCCCAAATGGGAGAAGACAGCAATTTATGTTAATGAGATGCCAGCTGATTATTAGAAACACATTGATACAGGTTTGGGCTGTGGTGTAACTGATACAGATCTACTGTGCTCAGTAGCTGTGAAACCTAAAATCAATATGTTTCTCATCACCAGCCTGCATCTCGCACACATAAATAACCTCCTTGATGCAGAGAGGAGCTCCAGTTCCCAGAAGTTAATAAGAAATCCCCACATGCCACCCCTCGCTCCCCTCCTCGCTGTGGATCCAACACCACCATGGGGCACATCTGGGCTCCAGGGCCCCCGTGGAGACCCGTGGCCTCGTCCAGTGTCCTGCAGAGGAGAGGCCTGGACTGCTCAGGCTTCCTGGGTTCAATATTCAGTGAACCCCCCCACATGGTTATTTTCAGGTCTGGAAGCTAAAGGAGTCTTAGGACAGTCCAGCCAGAGAGCATCAAAGAACCACAGAATCATTTTGGTTGGAAGAGACCCTTAAGATCATCAAGCCCAACCATTAACCCAGCACTGCCAGGTCACCACTTGTCATGGTTTAATCTCTGCTGGCAACTAAACAACTCACAGCCACTCACCCACCACTTTCTCCCCCAACTCCCTCCACATCCCCTTTTGTGTGATGGGAAAGAAAATTAGGAGGAAGAAAAAAGGTGAGATCCCAGAGGCTGAGATAAGGACAGTTCAATAAAACAACACAGAGAGAGAAGAAAACACCAGCACTACTGACAGTGCTGATGAAATGAGAGACAAAGCCAGGAAGGCTCAACTTGTGTCCAAGACACCAACTTACCCTGCTCCAGCTGCACAGAAGCTACAAGTTGAAAACAGGAAAGCCCTACCCTAGCCCAGAGCCCACCTTATATAGGGGCAGGACTCAGGATGAGATCAACTCTCCTATTGGCTGGCTCAGTTGTTTATCCCAGGTGTGGTCCCTCCCAGTTGCAGCCCCTCCCAACTAATTGGGCTGCAGCTGTTGGGGATAATTAAGCTGGACTGGATCCAGGGCATCACTAACCCCTGTCCCTCAGCACCACATCTCCAGGGCTTGGAAACCCCTCCAGGGACCATGGGGACTCCAGCCCTGCCCTGGACAACCCTGGAGGGGAAGAAATTGTTCCTCAGCTCCAACCTAAACCTCCCCTGGGGCAGCTTGAGGCTGTTTCCTCTTGTCCTGTTACTTGTTCCCTGGGAGAAGTCCATCCCCTCTGCCTTTCAGCAACGCCTATCAAAGGTTTTCCATGGTGTAGAAGTCAGGGATGTGCCCAGCACCTCAGTGGTGAAGAAAAGGAGAACTGATGGCTGTGAGAAGGGTCCCAACAGGGTGAGGGGAACAGCCCAGGCGGGGACACAACTGAGTCTCATGAAGATGTAGCAGCACCTCCCTTGGCCGCAGCTTCCCTCCTCTCCTGGCCAGGACTGCATCAGCATCTCCACCCCAGGGCTGCCCCTCTGCTGGTCCTGTGATGCTCCCGTCTCCCTCACCCCCACTTTAGCAGCCTTTCTGTTTGTGCTGCAGGTGGGAAGTGTCCAGGGAGAAGAGCTCGGCTGCACAGAGACGTCAGGAGATGAGGAGTCTATCACCTTCCTCCATCCAGAAGGGAACATCCTTCACCAATATTCCCAGCGTGACCTTGTCCAAGCTGAGCCCCTGCTCAGCTCAGTCCTTCCCTGACACTTTCCTCCGCTAGATGAACAGACTTTTCATATCCCTCTAATCCCCTCAGCTGACACGGACGCACCAGCGCAGGCTCCACAACAAAGCCTGGTTCTGGGGGCTCTTCTCCAGACCCTTTCCATTTCTCAGTGGTTTTTAAAAACACCAGCAGCAGAACTAGAAGCAACGGGCAGGGTCAGGCTCACGCAAACACCGTGTCCGAATGGCCAGCGTCCCCTCCTGCCCCCCCTGCAGCCCCCGGCGCTGCAGCCACCCCCAGGCAGCTCCCGCTCGGATCCCTCCTCTGCCTCGTCCCCACTGCTCTCCATCGCCCGGTCTCTGTTCCCACCCGAGATGTTCGATGTGCAATGGAGCGGCGGGCGGCAGGAGGAGGGGGGAGGTTCCCAAAAGGACCCCAAACTTCGTCCCCGAGGAGCTGTCCGGCCCCCAGCGCTCCCCAGCACCCGGGCCGCATCCTGCCGCGCGGCCAGACAGCCGCGGGTTACAGCTGCCCGGCCACCTTCGCAACCGAGCGAAGCCTAATCTCATTACAGAACGAAATCAGGTTTGTTTGGCAAGATCTGTTTCCATAAAGCCCTGCTGACTGACACTAATTCCTCCTCAATTAAATCCCCTGTCATTTTTTTTCCCTTCCTCTGCCCTTTTGCTCTTCACGTGGACAGCGGCCGCAGCGCGGGCCTCGGGCTCTCCCCACCACCGGAGACTCAGCTGCTCCAGAACGCTGAATTTCTCAGACGTGTGACAATCCTCGCTGAGCGTCACCGGACCGAGAGGCACCTTGGTGGCCTCACATGATGGCGGAGCATCGTCCCACGGATCCCCGGGAGCGCGGAGATGCCGACGGAGCCGTTCTGCCCTCCCTGCCGCTGCCGGTGGCCGGTAACGAGCCCCTCTGGCTGCCGCAGCCCTGCCTCTGCCTAACCTCGTTAGCTGCTCCTCGGCCCAGCCAGCCACACAGCTCTCCTTGATGCCTGCACCTCCCCTCGCCAATCTTCTAAACTTCAAAGCCTCCCATCCATCTCCGTTACCATCAATTTTCCCCATCTTTCCCGTTGGCCGTTTCCTGCTCCTGGGGGTTTGTGCTCAGCTCCAATCTTTGTTTAAAAACTATATTAAAAAATAGATGGACGTTTGACCAAAATTATTAACCTGAAGAAGAGCAGCTTTTTGGACGATTCATAAATTCTGATTAAAGAATTTCCCGGTTTCACTCTCACTTTTCTGCCTGGTTTTTCCTCCACAAATGATTCTCATCAGCCTTGGGGACTCCAGCCTTTCCAAAGCAACAAATACTTGTCTTCGTTAGCGATACACTTTGTTTAGCCTCATTGAAGGGCGTTTAGTCACAGCAGCTAAATCTTTAGGCAACGATAACTTCTCTGCCAGGATTTAATTCTCAAAAGCAAAAATAAAATACCCAGATGAGAATAACTCCTCCCCGGGTGAAACCCTCTGCTCAGTGTGACCGGTCTGGGTGCAGAAGCAGGAGGGCTCGTGAGGACAGGGACAGGGGATGAGGGTGAGGCCACGTATGTGTCCAGTGACAGGCTCCTCCACAAGCCCGTGCCATTCGTCTGCCCTGTGCAATTAGCTCAATGAGAGGGAAAAATACCGGTGGTTTCCCCTCCTCGCCTCCCAGCACCCCCACGGAGCCCCAGCAAGGGATGATGCCAAAGGGGCTGGTACCAGCCCGATACGATGGACAGACGGACAAGGAGCAGCTCAGGACGAAGTCAGGTAGAAAGAGGAGACAAAAAGAGACTTTACTGAGGGAAAAAACAAACGCAAAGGTCTGAGAGCAGAGCAGGGGGATGACGCAGGGTGCTCAGCCCACACCTCGTGAATGCCAGAGAGGGGCTGGCAGGGAATTGCTTTATTATTATTTTTTTTTCTTTCAGCTTTCTTCCTTCCTTTAATCTTTGATTGGGAAACAAGCTGATTTTAATTAAAAAAGCCCTCCAATTAATGCTGCCACGGAGTTTTCATTTCCTGGGTTTTGCAAGCCCAGGTTAGGGAGGCTTGGTGTCCCCTCTCGTTAACTGAACAACAGGCACCAGAAGAGATGAGGGAGAAGAGCAGGGCACTGACTGAGGGGCAGCGCTGGGGGGAGACCCTCACCCCACGCCAGGCGCTTGCAGAGGGGATCGCCCTCAGCTCGCTCTGTGCTCGCAGCCACGCTTGCCATTAGATGCAGAAGGCAGGAAGGTACCCACCACTTGTGGATTTCCCCTTCCTTGCTCGGGAGAGAGAAGCAGCAGGAACCGCCTGGGTTCTGGCCAGGCTCTGGGGCTCCAGAGCTTCCCCAGAGAGTGGCCGTTGTGGCCTCTTTGCTGACCACACAGGGGGCAAAGCTGAACCTCAGTGCTTTGGACCATCACAGACAGAGTGTGGAGTCACTCCTGGGCAGGAGCGTGGGGAAGTTCTCCTTTTCCTTGGGACCACAGAATGTTTTGGGCTGGAAAGGACCTTTAAAGGTCACCTGGTGCAACCCCCCTGCAGGGAGCAGGGACATCTGCAACTAGAGCAGGTTGCTCAGAGCCCCATCCAACCTCCCCTGGGATGGTGCCAGGGATGGGGCAGCCACCACCTCTCTGGGCAACCTGGGCCAGGCTCTCACCACCCTCAGCATCACAAATTTCCTTCTTCTAACACAGGGTGATCGGAGGTGTCAGAGGAGCGAGCGCAGGCTGAGCTGCGTGGGCATCCCGGGCAGGACCTGGAGCTGCCCAGGAGCCAGGAGTGGGGCAAGAGCCCCGGATCCCCCTACCCCAGCGCACGCCCCATGGGCTCACTCCCTATCTCTCTCTCACACACACAGCTGTACCGGTAAGAAAAGCCTCAGGGGAAAAAAAGGAAAAAATAAGATTGTGAAAAGCCTTTATTATCCTCACCCCCATCTATTGTTAATGCGATCGGGAGGAGGGAGTGTTTGGAGAATTCATTTGCGATAAATATTTATACCCTGTGTTTTTGGGCTCTTATCTGTAAAGTGTGGCTGTTTGATCTGGTGTAGTGCTTTTTTTAGGTCATTTACATTCCCTTTCGTAGGAGCCCTTGTCCGATAGCAGCTATCACATAATTATGTTTCTTTTGCTTATCCCTAATCCTGTCAAACCACCTACTTATCTCTAATTTCCTGTCCATTACCCTTATTGTTTGAGCTTAGATCTCTAAGGCAGGACACAGACGGGGCCTCGGAGGCTCCGCGGGGTG
Organism: Baryphthengus martii; assembly: GCA_013396935.1. Classification (NCBI taxonomy): domain Eukaryota; kingdom Metazoa; phylum Chordata; class Aves; order Coraciiformes; family Momotidae; genus Baryphthengus; species Baryphthengus martii. Next base: position 700,064 of record VWZK01022061.1, read on the forward strand.
CGGGAGCATCTCAATCTCACCATCTGCACCCGCACAGAGCCTGGGCTGCCCCGGGGCACTACGGGACCCCCAAAAGCAAGCCTGGGGCTGATGGGGGCTGCCAGAGCGGGGCTGCCGCTTGCAGTGATGCTCAGCAGGGTCCCGTGCTAGCCTGGACACCCCCAGGCCTCGGGGGCTGCAGGGGTGTGATATCCACCTGGTAAGGAGAGAGGTGATCCCACTTGCTGGGTGATGCCACTCGACCAGGAGCGCAGTTCCCAGGCCAGCGCCTTTCCAGGGCTTAGCAGCAGGCAGCCAGGCGGCGAGGGAGCCCTGCACGGCTGTGTCACTGGTGACACTCTTAGAAGAGAGAGCTTGCACTCATCTGGAGCCATCGGAGCCACCGGCACCGATCGCGCCCCAGTGTCTCCAAGGCAACCCCGCATCAAGACTATCGAGGCGGAAGCCAGGGCACGGCGAGGGTGTCACTTCGCACAGCCCGCTTCCCGCCCCCGACCCTCCTGCCAGCCCCCTGAGAGCAGCGTCCTGGAGGGGACCCTTCGCCGTGGTGGCCACTCAGGTCAGCTGCTCTTCAGCGGCGCCTGCGGCTCCGTCGTGATGTGGGTCTGATTAATATTAAACACGCTGTCTCCCACGGCATCGATCGCGTGTCCTTCATCTCCCAGGAAGGGGAGACTGTGTGGAAGCACGCTTCCCATATTTATTGCTCCAGGAAGAGCTCCTCAGATGGCCCAGCCCTCCTACTGGTCTCAGCTGGAGGACCAGCACTGCCCCTTTCTGACACTGTCCTCTTCAAGTGCAACAAGTGCATCCCAAGAAACAGTTGGGATGATAAAGTTCAGGCTCCGCGGTCCAGATTTCCAAGTCACCGCGTCTTCGCACGGCGCGTCAGGAGGCCAGACCCCGTCAGGCAAACTCAGCGGCTCCCCTGGACACGACCTGGGCTCTCAGCTCTGCTCAAGCAGCTCTGTGCTGCTGGGAGCAGGGGGCTCAGCAGCTGCCGTGCCGTTAGTATTTGGAGCACATCCTCTCCCGGCTCGTGCTGGCAGGCGGGACAGAGCCATTTGTCTCTGCCACCCTCGTCTGCCATCGCTCCCCTCCGCTCCCAGAGCTGGGCCGCGACTCCTGGTCCCACCTGCCAGAGCCGCGTCCCGCGGTCACCGGTGGGAGACGCGGCTGCCGTGGGCGGCTGCTGCAGAGCGTGGGAGGTGAGCTCCTGCAGCACAGGGCCCTCGGCCAAGCGTCTGGCTGCCGCTTCCCTCGAGCATCCACTAACGGCCATGCCACAGGGGGGACAGAGGGACACGTCCTCAGAGAGATTCCCAGTTCCTCTGGGTCTGCACACGCAGGACTCAGACTGGGCAGGAATGCAGCAGAGGCTGGATTGAAACATCCAGTTGCTGTCTCTCTTCTTGTCAAGGAGATCCAGAAACCCAAACGTGAGCACTGGAAGCCCAGAGCTGTCTGAAATTCAAGGCGGAGGTCTGCGTTTCAGGCCCCGACTCAAGGTCAACCCTGCTCTCCTGGGAGTTTCTGTTGGCCGTGGAGTACCTGGCACTGGTGGGGCAGAGGAGCCTGCAGTGCAGCCAGACCTGCCAGACAGGAGCCTGGACAATGCGATCCCTGCTCTGGGTGACCCCGCTGGAGCAGGGAGGTGGCACCAGATGAGCTCCAGAGGCCCTTTCCAGCCCCCACCACGCTGCGATTCAATGAGGGACAGCAACACCGACCCAGGCTGCAGCGTCAGCTCAGGACCAGGCAGTTTCCTTCTGCCCCAAGGTGCAGGAGGGCGCAGGATGGACGGAACCCGGGGAGCTCTGCCCGGCTCCATCCTCCACCACACCGCAGAGCAGGGGTAGCCGCGGCCAGAGGGCAGGGCGGGAGCTCAGCACCATCGCATCGGCCGCTTTGGTTTCGGCTCTGAGCCTGGCCGCGTTTTTCAGGGCTTTCAAGTCTGACTCAGGCTGGCTCCCTGTGATGCCGGGCTTCTGACGCACGCACGGCTCGCGGAGCAGAGCGGCTCAGTAATTAGCAGAACGAGCCGGCCACAAGTGGAGAGACGATGCCGTGTGTCCTCACCAGCCCCAGCCCTCAGCAGCTGAAGCGAGAGCTTCGTCTGCGGGACTTTGATTACTGAAGTGACATTGAAAGACAGCAGATCCCCACGTCCTCTGGCCCAGGCATCCCTCCCGAAGGAGGAACTTGGATAGGAAAGGCTGAGTTTATCTCTTTATTACAAAAAAAAAAATGTGTATAGGAGCTAGGTACTTGTCCCCAACACGGTGATTCTCAAAGGGAAAGTGGTGACTTCCCCCTCCCCTGAGTTCACACTTCGGGTGCCGGCAGACCCCAAACCGGCCGTGACGAGACCTGTTGGGGATGCGTCTCGAGCTGGGGACGAGCCGCAGGCAAAGCAGGACGGCACTGGGGGCTGTGCTGAGCGGCTATTTTGGGATCTCTTAAAGAACAAAAAGCCAGCTCGACTCCAGAGCAAAAACCTTGAAGGAAAGCACTCCAAGGAGAGATGCAGCAAAGCCAGGGCTTTTTTTAATCCTTCCTTGTTTTTATTGCCTTCCTCCTGGGACTGGCAGGGACGGGGCACACCTTGTTAGGAAGCGGGCCGCTGGTCCCAGGCGCTGCCCGGCTGGGAATGTGATATCCTGTGAGTCTCACCCCGCAGCCAGCTCCCGATAACTGCCTGTACGACACGGGTCACGCTATAGGAACCGACACAGCGAAGCTGAGCGGAGCTCCGTTCAGCCCAGTAAGCAGGAGCAAATCTAATCTAGGCAAGAGAGGCGGCAGCAAGGGGACCTGCGCGGCAAAGAATTTATTTTCTGTGCCCGTCAGGGTCACTAACTTAATACCTCCAAACTCCACCTGGATGGTCTCAGCCGGCCTGAAGCCCGGAACACGCCTTTATGCCTCCTCACATCTGCTAAACAACTTCCAAGGCTCTACCCGCACGAGCAGTGAGGCTCTGCCGTAAAAAACGAGGCAGAGCTTGTTCCTCGCACGTGGAGAATGGAGCTGCCGGCCAAGCCCGGCCCGGTCCGGGGAGGAAAACAGCGGGAGCAGTTCAAAGGAAGCCCTGGGTAGCTGAGCATGGAGCTCAGCCCTGTCCCGCTGGGCAAAACACCCTCAGCGCTGCCTTCAGCCTCCTCCTGCGTGACTGGGACTTGGCAAGGCTGAAATCCAGCCCTTCCCTTCGCCCTTCCTAAAATCCGCCGCTTCCTGCCCGGGCTTTTTCCCAGCTATTTATAGAGCAAGGGCTGACAAGGTGCCCCTGCAAAGAGCTTTCCCCTGGGAAACGGCCGCCTCCACGCACCGCCTGCCGAAGGGTACCGGGGAGGTGTGCGGCTGCCCCGGCTCTGCCAGCGCCGATGCCCATCGCGAGGGGTACCAGCCAGCCCCTGGCTCTGCCAGCCCCCGGCTCTGCCAGCCCTCAGCATCACCAGCCCCCAGCATCACCAGTCCCTGGCACTGCCAGCCCCCGGCTCTGCCAGCCCCTGGCACCACCAGCTCCGTGCTCCTCCAACCTTCGCACCCTTCAAGACTGGACCTAGTTCAAAACTTGTGGCGGAGGCTTGGCCAAGGCGGGTGCTGCCTTTGAGACTTTGGGTGGCGAAACGTTTCCCAACGTGCCCGAGCCTTCGGCGCTTTACCCAGCTGGGTAAGGATCAGCCCCGTCTCGTGGCGGGGGCAGAAGTCACCCAGCACGTGAGCGCAGCCACATCCGTGTTCTCCACCCGCCAGCTGGTGCCTGGGAGGGAAGGGTGCAGCTGCTGCTCCCCTTTTGGGGATGCTGCTCCGTTTCCCTCCACTCTCCTCCCCACACCCCTGCTCAGACCCAGCTCCGGCTTCTCCTCTGGCAAAAGCTTCCTGGAAGACGACCAAAGTGGATTTCTGACCGCGAGCAGCAGCTCCCCTCAACACCTTTGCTGCGCTGCTTGTCCCGGTGCGGCCCCTGCCGGCTGCCCCCGCCCAGCCGCACGCTCGGTCCCTGTGACAAGGATGGGACGGGTCGCCGGTCCCACCCTGCCTGGGCCCCAGGGTGTTGCCCCCAGGGACCCTTGGAGCATCTCCACCAGGTCGGGCAGGGCTCTGCCGGGGATCTCCGGGAGGGACGCAGACCCCTCAGCTCAGGTCCCAGCTGCGCAGGGGAAGGTCTCCACGTGTCAGGGGCTGAACGTCTTTCTCCCTGCGAGAGGCAAACACCACGTCTGGCTGAAGATGGGGATTAAGAGGGGATTCGCCGCCTGTGCAGTACCTGGTCTGGGTAACAGACACCGTTCCCTGGAGCTGTCAATCTGGTACCTTTCACCAGCACTAAAATTCAATTAGTTAAAACAACAACAACAACTGCGGCTCCAGACAGCTTGCGCCTCACACATTTGATCCCTTTTATTACCCAGCTCTGCTCCGAACCCAGCCAGCAACATCCTAGCCGACTCCCACTAGTTTCCCCGTTTTATTCTACCAGGATTAAGTCAACCCTACAGTCTCCAGCTGTTTTGTGGTTGGGCCTGGATACATCTTTATACTCAAGCTACATTATTAAGTGGATTGTGGCCAAATTGACAGAGCTGCTTCAGGGAGGACAAGGCCATTTAGGTCAATGATGGTCCTGCCAGCTGGAGAGACACTCGGGACTCATGATTTGCTAGCAAAGCTCTGGACTGTTGTCTTAGCCTCACTTGATGTCCCAGAGGGGGCTTCTGTGAAAGCCCTGACTCCAGCAGGAATGTTTGATTTCTTGGCAGGGAGATGCAACAATCCGTCTCGGAGTCTTGCAGGAAGAGTTCGTGTTCGGCGCAGCTTGCCCGTAGCATCACTCCGTCGTCTGATGCCTAATCCGCTCTTTGGCCTCCTCCTCGGAACGGAGCCTCTCCCCCTGGCAGCCGGACAGTGGTTAGATCTGAAGGCAAGAGCCGCATCCCGCAGCTCGTGCCAGCTCACGCTCACTTGGAAAGCAGGCGGCCGTGCCGCTCCCGGCCCGGCTCTCCTGGGCCGCTGAAGGTGCGAGGCCACGCGCCGCGCTGCGATGAGCTGATGGGACGTGGCGTGACTGGAGGATCTCGAAGGTCTCTTCCAACCAAAGATATTCCGTGATCCTGCGACACGCCGCGATGCAATGACACGACGGGACGTGATGCGATGCAATGACACGATGCTCACCCGCCAGACACGCCAAAGTGTCCGGCCCCGGCAGGGGCTGCCCAGAGCTAATGGGATGGCTCAGGAGGAGAGTTAACTAAACAGCCAAGAGCTCGGCTCGCTCCCAGGTTACAACACCCTTTGTGTCGTTAATGAAGAGCAGCAGAAGGGTCACTGCAGAACGGGATGAAAGCTCCATCCACCAGTTCTTTGGAAACAAGACCGTCCGGAAGATTTATGAAACTCCCCTGACCTGGTCTCCCCTGGCACCCCAAGGCCCTCCCTGAGCTGAAATGACTCCTTGTGATAACTCCTGGCACGGCGGCTCTTGTCCTGGAGTAAGAGCAGCTTATTTTGAAACACCTAAATCCACGGGTGGAAGTGGATAACGCTTCACATGGGCAGCTCCCCCCGCCAACGCAGAGCAAGAATATCCCCACCGGGAGTAAACTGCACAACAGCGATCCCTCGTCCGGAGTCATCCCGCAGGAATCTCACGCCCTACCTCAGCTCAATTTCGCTTCCCTGTGCAGACACGTCCTCCTAACGCGTCCCAGCCTTTCCTGAGCCGAAAAAGCCCTTCCCGGCAGCGAGGGAGCCTGACGGGCCTTTACCTTCGCAAAGCTGCAGCACAACCCCACCGCTGCCCTGGGTGACTCGAGGAGGGAGGGTTTGTTTTTTTCCCCCCGCCTCGGTCTCATAGTTTTTCTAATTACTGGGAGCTTTGCAACTGTGAACATGTCATGTTCCAGAAATGTGTGTGTGATTCACCTAACGCGGGGAGCCGACTTGCAGCCAAAAGGGACTCGGAGAATTTTTCTGGCATCAGCCCGCGAACTGGAGAGCAGCCAGAAAAACTCACCAAGGTCATTTCTTTCTCCCTCCTCTTCCTTGTGCTCCCTTCCTTCCCTCAGCCCCCTCCCCTCCCTCCCCTCTTTCCTCCAAACGAGGCTCAGGCAGCATTTTGTTTATTACTCACCAGCATCCCCTCTATAAAACCTCCCAGAGATCCACACCACGCTGCTCGGGGCCCTCTGCTCATGGCCCTCTGAGAATCCCCCCCATCCAGGGCCACCAGCACAGCTGGGACACGCCGATCTGCCTTGGGGCGCGGTGAGATGGTCCCATGGGATTTAGGAGAGGGGTTCCCAAAGGGATTTATGCACTAGATTGCTTAGGAACACCTATAAAAGTTGTGTCTGAGTCCATCTGTGTGTCTGTCTGTCCATCCCCCAGCTCTCACCACCCAGCTGCAGCAGCAGGGGCAAGCGGGGGGTACAGCAGGGCAGAATCCTGGAGCCCCCCAGACTGAGGAGCTGCGGCAGTAAAGTTCCCGTTCACCCAGTGACCGCAGCCCCTTGTCCTGTGGAGAGGGACCTGATAGTGCAGACGGAGATGAGGAGGCACCAGGCGGCAGAATCCTCCCTCTGACCCCCAGCCACCAGAGGTGGCACAGGCAGGGGTCCTCCCCTCACAGGAGGCTGGAGGGGTGCTGGGTCTCCCAGTAAACCCAGTGGCTCTGGAGCACTTTCCCAGTAAAGACCAGGCCACTTGCCGTGTCTGCACCGCACGCAGACACTTTGGAATAAGTCACCAGGACTTGGGAGTCCCAGCGCACCCCAGCCTGGGGGATGCTCCTGTGACTCAGAGACACCCACCCAACGGACTCATCCGGGCTGCGGAGGATGAGCGGTGGTGCTGTGGGGATAGCTGGGATGGTGACGTCAGATTTTGTGCCCAGCGCTGGCAGCTCCCCCACACCTTCCCTCCCTTCCCACCTTTCCACCCCACGCTCCTTCCCCGTGTGAGCCACGAGCGCTGAGACTCATCCCCTCTGCTTCACCTACCCCTTTCCAGCCGCAGGACTCGGCAGAGGTGATTTATCTGCAGGAGCTGCAGATCCCAGAAGAGCTTGGACCCGAAGCCATCAGGGGAAGGGCTTGGGGCAGCTCTTCTCTGGCCATGGGGGATCCTGCGAAGCTACCCCAGGGCAGATGCCCCTCAGAGCAGCCAGAATTAGCCTGGAGCTCCCCAACAGTAGGCGTCAGGGGCTTCCAGCTGCTTTCTTTGCACAGTCAGTAGCTGGGAGAATTGGAGTTCAGCTCTTCGGTGGAGCACACGGGGGTCTGGAGGCGACACCAGCACTGCCTCGTCTGGAGAGAGCATCTCCTTCTGGGCAGGGTGAGGGTGCCTTGGCAGGGGAGGAGTCACAGGCACTAAGCCCCCAGGAAAGCCTTTCAGACCCCAGACGCTGGCTCTCCCTGTTCACAGCACAAGGGATCCTTTGGACCGTCCCCCCTCGGAGCGTTTTGCTGAATTCTTCATCTCTGAGATCACGGATCAAGGCAGAGTTTAAAGCAGTGGCCAGATCACTCTTTCACAGACCTAGAACAAATACGCTAAAAGCTTCCCCTGTGTGTGTGCAGATTAAGTCGTTAATGAATATTTTTGCTAAGCATCAGAAATCTGGCTGGCTTTGGAGCACAGCTCAGCCAAGACGTTGGAGATTTGGCTGCAAAGACTCGACAGCAACCAGTAACAGAGCCGGGGCCTCCACTGCCTGGAAGGACACGCTGCTTAGTCCTGCAGAACTGCTCCAGCTCGGGGGCTGCCGGTACCTGACCACAGTGCGCGGGGAGGTCCTGTTCCCAGCCGCTGTCCTGTCCTGGCACAGCCAGGAGCATGCTGGGGAACCATGGAATGCTTTGGGTGGGAAGGGACTTTTGAAGCTCATCTGGTGCAACCCCCCTGCAGGGAGCAGGGACATCTGCAACTAGAGCAGGTTGCTCAGAGCCCCATCCAACCTCCCCTGGGATGGGGCCAGGGATGGGGCAGTGACCACCTCTCGGGGCAACCTGGGCCAGGCTCTCACCACCCTCAGCAGCAACAATTTCTCCCTTCTTTCCAGCCTAAATCTCCCTCTTTGAGTTTAAACCATCCCCCCTTGTCCTGTCCCAACAGGCCCTGCTCCCAAGTCTGTCCCCATCTTTCTGCCAGGCCCTTGGAAGCCCTGAAAGGCCCCCAGAAGGTCTCCCTGGAGCCTTCTCTTCTCCAGGCTGAACAAGCCCAATTCTCCCAGCAGAGGGGTTCCAGGGAAGGCGACACCCTGGCTGCCTCCCCCAGAGAACAGGGGGAGATCCTGCAGGGATCCTCAGCCGACGGGCAGATACCAGCCAGACACATTCCTATGGAGAAAGGAAGGGTTCAGGTCACTGCAGCCCTGATAGCTGCCATGAGGGGCTGAGAAGCATCTGTGGTGCTCTGGGTATCCCTTCCCCAGCTCCACACCCAGCACCAAACTATTGCTAGGATATATCAGGATACGCGGCGAGCGTGTGTGCGCACCCAAGCGCGCGTGGGCACGCAGGCAGGGGCGAGAGCCGTGCGGGCACACTCGGGGAAAAACCACAAAAATGGGGAAAAATGGGTTCGTCGAGCTGTTTGCTGGCAGAGGTAACGCTGAGCAGCGAGCCCGCTGTGCACGGGCAGCGGGAGGTCTGGGGAAATAAGGGGGTCTGCAAAAAAGAGGGAGGGAAAGGCACTCGGAGCCTGTTTTGATAGGACAGGAACCTTCTCCGCCTCACATTTTCCAGGCGTGGTGCTCAGGCAGCTCCACAGATGTTAATTAAGACTCGTGCCCTTCCCCGGGGATGCGCTGAGGTATTGCAAATAACACTATTACCAGGAGCATCGGTACGGGCAAATTAATTACGGGTAATATGCGAAAGACGGAAAGCTGTCGGGTCAGGCTGCCAGCTGGGGAGGTGGGCAGGGAGGGAGCCGGTGGTGCAGCCCCGGGGGCAGGCGAAGCCAGCCCGATTCGGCCGGGCGACTGCGGAGCTCGCGAGGGCTCAGCCTGACACACTCGGGACCGAAATCTGGCTTGCCCCAAGGCACGTCGCTGATCTCTGGGAAGGCTGCAAGTAGAAAAAAACCAACTTCTTCCATTGCGAGGAGGCCGAAGAGCATCTCTGCTGGTGATGAGGAAGGGCTCCGGCTGCCCAGCTGGCAGCACCGAGACTTTACTGGTGCCAGCATCGGGCGCTGCTCTGGAGCGTGACCACGGTGGCCACCGCTGGTCGCTGCTGGGTGATCGGGCCACCCTCTGCCACAGAGGTGGCAGCTCGAGGCGGGCAGAGCTCGCACCCTCGGGGGGCCCTGGTGATTTGCTACCGTGCAGAGAAAGTGCTGGGAATCCCACGCTGTGGTGATTGATCCAAAGGAGCAGCACAAATCCCACCTCTGCCCTGATGGCTCATCTCAGGGTGCTGCCGGGAATGGCACTGGTGCAGACCCCATACCAGTGCAGACCCCTCACCAGTGCAGACCCCTCACCAGTGCAGACCCCACACCAGTGCAGACCTCTCACCAGTGCAGACCCCTCACCAGTGCAGACCCCTCACCAGTGCAGACCCCTCATCGGTGCAGACCCCACACCAGTGCAGACCTCTCACCAGTGCAGACCCCACACCAGTGCAGACCCCTCACCAGTGCAGACCCCATACCAGTGCAGACCCCTCACCAGTGCAGACCCCTCACCAGTGCAGACCCCACACCAGTGCAGACCCCTCACCAGTGCAGACCCCACACCAGTGCAGACCCCTCACCAGTGCAGACCCCTCACCAGTGCAGACCCCACACCAGTGCAGACCCCTCACCAGTGCAGACCCCACACCAGTGCAGACCCCTCACCAGTGCAGACCCCTCACCAGTGCAGACCCCACACCAGTGCAGACCCCTCACCAGTGCAGACCCCACACCAGTGCAGACCCCTCACCAGTGCAGACCCCTCACCAGTGCAGACCCCACACCAGTGCAGACCCCTCACCAGTGCAGACCCCACACCAGTGCAGACCCCTCACCAGTGCAGACCCCACACCAGTGCAGACCCCTCACCAGTGCAGACCCCATACCAGTGCAGACCCCTCACCAGTGCAGACCCCTCACCAGTGCAGACCCCTCACCAGTGCAGACCCCTCACCAGTGCAGACCCCTCACCAGTGCAGACCCCTCACCAGTGCAGACCCCACACCAGTACAGACCCCCTTCCTCAGGCTGCCTTCTGGAACTCTCCAGTTTGAGGAGACAACAGCAAAGTTTGAATTAAGGCCCTTGGTGAGAAGGAGGTTTCCTTGCTGTGGGGAGTTGGGGCGGCGAGGAGGAACTGCCGTTCCAGGAGCTAGCACTCTTGGTTTAACACTTTGGGGGTGTTTGTGAGGGGAAATGGATTTTTGCTCTGCCCACCTCGCTGCAGGGAGAGGAGGGGATCCCCGGGGCAGCCACTGCCCCAGGCGTCAGGTGTAAAGACCCCCCTGCTCCATGAGCAAGTGCTCCACAAACACTTCCCACCCTGGCCTGGGGAAAGAGCAGCTTCTCTGCCGGAGGTTTCACCCAGATTTTTTACAAACTCTCTGGTTTCAGCCTCCGTCAGGGGCTGGTTCCGGCCACGGGTAGACGGTGAATCAGGCCAGCGATGAGCGCGTTCACAGTTATTTTGGGAGACTAACTGTTTGCACGTCGCTCCGCTCCTCATGCCCAAAAAGAGCCGACAAGGACAGTGGGGAGAGAAAATCTCACCCCGAGATGTGATGCAGCTGAAGGTCGGCTACGATCTGCTCTGATTTCCGGCGATTCTCCCCTCTCGTCGGGCCCGCGTGGATCCCGGGAACAAAGGCCGGAGCGCCCGTCCCGTGCCAGCAAAGGGCGCTATCAGATCTTGCGAGGAAAGAGGGGCCTGGCCGGGCTCCTGCGGCTCCCAGATACGGCCGAGCATTGTCTGCAGCGTTTATTTCCATCCAATTTTGGCAGCCAAGGTCCCCGGGATGCTTGGGTGAGGCAACTCCTGTTGTGTTAGACTTCCATTTCCCTTCCTCTTCTTCCTTTGAAACAAAGCCATTATCACTGCCCTGATCTGGCTGCTGGGGAGGCCGAAGGGGGGCTGAAGCTGCCTGCGAAAGCTCTTCCCTTCCCGGCACTCCCAGCCTCTCCGTCCATCACCTGGGAGCCGCGGCAGCCAGCGGAGCAGGCGGCTGTGGAGGCCACTAGGCTGCATTCTTGGAGCACTTTTGGAAAAGTCGCTGGCTTCTTCAGAAAGATCAAAACAAAAAAAAAAAATAAAAAGAAGGAAATTATTCCAGCCTAGCAAAGTGGGAGCGAAGACCGGGTGGAGAACAGAGCGACGGCCGGCACGGATTTGCGGTGGGGTGAAGGAGGGGTGGAATGAGGGGCTGCGGCCACCAAAGAGGGAATGAAACGGCCTGGCCGGGGGCACCCAGAGGAGAATGTAACGGCAGCGCTGGGTCACCTCTCCAGCAGGCCAGCCTCTGCAGGAAGGAGCAGCGGCCCATCGCTGGAGGTATTTGAGAACAGCCTTGGCCAAGGCCCAAGGCAAGAGACTTTCCAGACCCCTAATCCAGCATCAGAAGAGCATGAGCTAAATACCACCCAGAGAAACGCCGCTTTCAGGAATGTGCTCCCGCTCAGGTAATTGGCGCAGGCAGCTTCTCCGCTTGCCTCTACCTCTGCCTGCTCCTGGGAGCAAAGATGCTCGTGAGCTGGAGGAGACACCACCACGGTGTACACACACACAGACACACGGCTGGAGAACACAGACCAACCCGTTTCTTTCCATCTTCAACCCCTCAGATGCTTTCGCTCATCTGGAGCTGCTGTTTTGCTCATCACTCCTCTTCCAGCGTGTTCCCAGAGTGTGCTCAGCCCTTACTAATTAAAGCACGGGCGAGGAGCGGCAGCGAGCGGAGCAGACATGCAGAAGCATGGATGCTGTGAGTCAGGGAACGCTCCCTGCCAAGTCCTCACATATGCTTTTGTACTCACTCATTGTTTGGCTGCTTCGGGGTTGCTTTTTTTTTCTTTTTCCCAAAGAGTTCAGCAGATGGATGGGAGCGCTCGCTGGCAGTGCCCACGAGCACCCCGAGCCCCAGCACATCCACCCGCGCCTCGGAGAGCTCCTCGAAGGAGAGCAGAGGTGGGATGGTCTTGCTCTGCTATCGAGAAGTGTGGGGAGAGAGCTGGGAGGCAGAGGAGCAGCTAAGCGGGAGGACTGGTGGTCTCTGCCTGATGCAAGCCACAAAGTCCAGGAAAACCAAAGGTATGTCAGGGTTGGAGTAAGTCCTGTTGTCTGTGGCGAGAAGCTGCAGCGGCTTGTGTCCTGGGAATGAAGTGGTGTGGTAGGGAGTGCTGGCTGGAGCAGGGCTTTGCCCAGGAGTCCCTCCTGCTCCCAAGTGACATCACCAGCGAGGCAGAGGGTGCTTTTCAGCACCCTCTAGAGCTCCTGGACACGACCCATCAGAGCCTCAGCAACCCTTCCTGGTGCCCTCCTTCTGCAAGAGCATCTCTGGGTTCCCCTGAGCTCACCCACTGCTGATCTCCGCCCTGGTTGCGGCGATGCCCAGGTCACCACCCCAGCTAGAGCAGCCCCCACGCCTCAGCCCCCCACTCGCGGCACAGCTCGGCCTCCCCCCCATCGCTGCAGGGGATCCCGGCACCCCCCATCCTGGGTCGGGGCGCCGAGGCTGAGGAGGGGGCTGGAGGGATCCCGTCAGTGGCACGGAGCAGCACCCGAGCCTGTGCCCGGCTGCAAGCGGCGGGTGGGGAAGGGACTGTGTCACTCGGCTGAGGGTGAAGGGGGCAGAAGAGGCACAGAGCGCCCCGGGAACCCTGAAAAATTCCACACGAAGGCCTTATTTGGGTACCTGATCTGCAAAAGGCGCCGCGGCGCGAGCCCCACGCGCACCGGAGCATCCTCCGGCGGCCGGCTCTGCAGACGCCCACGCAGAGAGAGGAGCGCGGGCAGATGCGGGAGGCGCGACGGAGAGAAACGAGGACTGAGCTTGACTGCGCCGGAGCAGACGCCTCAGCTCGGGGTCCCGTCAGCTTTAACGCGGAGCTTTTCCCCCTCATCAACGTCTCATCGTTTCGGGCGGGCACCGAGTTCTGGCGGCCGGATTGTTCCGCAGCCGGACGCCGGCACCGCTCCCGGGGTCCCTTTGCGGAGAGCTCTGTAAAACGCTTTAACCCTCTGGAATAAAAATCCCCATTTGCCTCAAAATGAGGGATTCCCGGCGATATTAACACTCCCTTATCGCTGCCGGTGCCACAGGAGCCCGTGCACCTCACCACCTCCAGGCCAGGGAGAGAACAAAGCGCCGTCCCGCCCCTCGCTGCGGCGAGGAGCTGGCTCCCGGCACCCACCCGGGCATCGGGCGGGAGGAGAGAGGCGCCAACGTGCGGATGGGGCATCAAAGTCGGCCAGGGAAAGGCGGCCGCTCCGCTCAGCTGCCCGTGGGCGTGCGAAAGCCGAGCAGCGTAGGGAAAGAACATCCCGCTGTCACTGCTTTGCTACCCATCCCGTTTCTGGTTTCTCTCAGCCACCATGGGAAAAAGCTCCAGGCCACCCAGCATGCAAATGCAGCACACGAGGGCAGCTTACAGGGATCTCATCCAAGCCGGATGGTTTTCTGAAAGTAGGTATGAACCAAGCTTCTGGGTTTTTTTCCCAAGCTGCTTGGAAAAGACACAATCTGGCTCAGGCCCTTGCTCTGCAACTCAACTCAAACCTTAGCTGAGACAGGCTGGAAGTGCTTGGTTCGCTCTCGCTTAGAAAGACACATCCAACAGCCTCTGTCCTGCTGGAGCTGTGTTTTCATCTCAAATAGCAAGGTGCGAGGAGAAAAGCCTTTGTTCTGGCACTGCGGTTTCGGTCCGAGCAGAGCCAGGAAGCACATGAAATCTCTGGGGAGGGGAGATCTTTCAAACTTTTCCAACCTAATCTTCAAACCAAAGATCTGTGCAATACATCTGGATGAGCTGCCTGTGAAGGGCTCAACGCCTGCAAACCTCCGGAGACCCACGGCCAGCTCTTCCGAAGCCTCGCCCGACGCTCTGCGTGACGTGGCGCCGAGGACCAGCTCCCGAGCGAGGAAGGTGGCGTCGCTCCACCGACGCCCTTTGTGCCACACCAGGCGGCCTCTCCAGCATCACCAGGGCTCTCTAAGCACCACAGAAATGCCAGAACATGCATCCAACTGCAGCCAATAACCCAGCACCGGCCCGGCTCGCTGCAGGCTCGTGCCTGTGCTGCTCACACACGGATGTCACACAAACACGGGGCTTTCGGGGCTCGGCTGAGAGCGGTGAGCTCTGGGATTGAGGCAAAACTGCTGGGCACGGCCACCAAAGGAAGGAATGTCAGAGGCCCTTGCCACAGTCTGCCACACAAACTGTCTACAACTCCCTGACAGGAGCTTGGAGTCAGTGGGGTCAGGCTCTGCTCCCAAGGAACAAGCGTCAGGACAAGAGGAATTGGCCTCAAGTTGCCCCTGGGGAGGTTTAGGTTGGAAATGAGGAACAATTTCTTGCCTGCCAGGGTTGTCCAGGCCTGGCCCAGGCTGCCCAGGGCAGGGCTGGAGTGCCCCTGATCCCTGGAGGGGTTTCCAAGGCGTGGAGATGTGGTGCTGAGGGACAGGGCTCAGTGGTGCCCTGGCAGGGATGGGGCAGCGCTGGGACTCCAGGAGCTGAAGGGGCTCTCCCAACCAAAACAATTCTAGGACTCCATAAGGGTAAAAAAAAACCCTAACCACCCAGTTTGCCACAGAGCACCTGGTGTTTATTCATGAAGACAAATATGTTAGTAGAGCAGGTGGACAAGACCCAAATTCTCCAAGAATGAACCAGAGGAGCCACCTGCAGACCTGGGCAGCGCAGCAGCAGCAGCATGGTTCTTTCTTCTAGGAACACCTCAGCACCTAGCTCTGCGGCCCAGGAGAGACAAGACAGCAAATGATCCCAGATGCTCCCGTACATCCCAGTTCCACCCCTCCACTCTTCTCCTACAAAGAGATGCTCAGTTGCTCGCCGCACCGATGATCTCTCATGCCCTCAGCACCCAAACTAGCTACAGGAGACCCCTGGAAATGCAGCCCCTGCTTGGGGGCTCTCCCAGAACCGTTATCTCGGCAGCTCCCCGCTCCTCTGCTGGCCTCAGCTCCTGCTTCCCAGCACACAGATGCCACCAGCCTCTGCCAGGGAGCTCTCTGCTCTCAGCTCTGAACAGTAAATCATGGTACTTGTCAGTGCAAAGTGAACAGAAACACCCTTTAGAGCAAACAAAAATCCCAAACTGCACAGGATTTCCTGTGCCAGTTTTGCTCTCTAGATCCCAAAGCAGGAAGGATTTCCATTTTCCCTCTGACAGTTGGATGCAATGGCAGAGCCACCCACCGGGCATCATTAGAGGCCACAGGAGCCCTGGGCAGGACCCCTTTGCCCTGTGAGGTTGATTCTGACTTGTCTTCAGAAGCAGGCTGGCTGCCCGGAGTGGTGCACAGGGGCCGTGGGCATCGCCCCGGGCTCAGCGAAGTCCCTGCTGCCCCATTCCACAGGTAACAGGGATCTCCTAGGCAAAGGCACGAGCAATCTGAAACCGGACTGGTTCCAAAAAGTCCCTAAAAAAACACCTAGGGGAAGGCAAAAGCCTTGGGAAGGGGCTGAGTGGGACAGGATCCCTCCTGCCCCAGGACGGATGGATGAGAGGGGACCTGGTGAGCCCGCGCCGTCTGCAACTCCTCCATCCGAATGAAAAAAACAGGAGAAAGAAAAGGAGCAAGAATGTGGGCCGCAGAAACAGAGCTGTTTCTAAACAGGATGCTTTTAAAGCCTTCCAGGAGGCATGTGCTGGTTCTTTAATCCCCATCAGTTCATTTATACCTAGTAACTTTTTACTGCTGCCCTATTACATCAGGCCCTATGGGGACAGAAGACGGCGGTGGGAGAAACTCAGGAAGTTGGGAATTTCAGGGAGACGGGAGTGGGTGAGGTACACAGGGCCTCGCTGTCACCAGCTCTGCTCGAGTTCAGCTCTGGGTAAAACCCTCCGGCGCTCGAACGCTTCTCCAAACTTGTGCAGCCCCTTCAAGCCCACAAAACGGTCTGGAAACGTGGCTGCAGGAGCTCGCTGGAGATCTCACCTCCCTTCTGCTTTCGGTCAGAAATACCAGCAGAGGAGCTGGTGATGAAAAAGGCATGAGAGACCTTCCTCAGCTGCCCAAAGGTTGGTCGTGACTTTGTTTTGCAGCTGAATATTGCTGGGAGCTCACGTTGCCCGCTGCCCAGCAAGGCACAGCAGCTGCCAAGGTCCACGAGCTCCGGTTTGGAGCCTCTGCTTTTCTGCTCCAGGGGTTCCGCACGATAACCGAGCCAGAGTCACACTCAGCTGGACCTCTGGCACTGTCACAGGTTGGGAATGTTGTTAATGCTACACACGCACACGACTGAGGAAATAAATTCCTCTGAAAAGTGCATCCAGGGCTGTGCATTGGAGTAGCCCGATGTGGAGTCCTGCTCTCGGTGACCCCGCTGAGGTGAAGGACACCTCCGCCCAGGGCACAATGCACCAGGAGGAAAACTCCCCCTTGAAACGCAATTCTTTTGTCTTTTGTTTGAGTAATCGGTCAGTGTGAGCGTGCCCGGTGCAAGCAGAAGTCAGCAGCAGGCGACGAGCAATGTTAGTTTCCCAGGATCTGTGAGAAGCAGGTACCACACGTCCTGGAGGCCCTCTCTGCCCACTGGAGGACCACAGGCAGAACACCCCTTGGAAAAAGGAGTCAAATTCAAAGTACCGGTAATTTCCAGGATGTCTATTATTTCACATCACCGCTCAAACTCTTCCTGATGAGGAAGAGCTGCGGGTGAGGCTCAGCACTCAGGCTCCATCCTGGAGAAAGGACAAGCCGGGTACTCAGCCCCCAGGCTGCTGAGAAGGTGGGGATGGTCTTTGGGCACGGCAACAACCCAGGTTTCGCTACAGAAAAAAAAGGGCAGAGTGTGCAAGAAGGACGTGCAGGAAAAAATCTGACAGAACGGAGAAAGAAAGAGGGATGGGATAAAGTCCGGAAAGGGAGGAAAGACAAAGAAGGGGGAAAATCAGAGGCAGAAGTGAACAGAAAACATGAGGAGTGCCGAGTGTCCTTCGGAGAGCGGTGCCCCCCAGCCCCGCAGAGCAGCGCAGCCCCCGTCCCCTCACCCAGACGCAGGAATGCCTTTTCCCACTAGCATCGTTTTGTTCTTGCTCTGGTTTTGCCTCGCCTGCTTTGTTCTCTCTCCTCACACGCTCTCGTGGAGGGGAAGCGTTAATTCTTTCCAGGTGCTCGCGTCTCGCCATCCTGCCGTTCCCGCGCGGCTCCCGCTCGGCTTTCTCCAGGCAGATCCTGCTCCAGGACCCCATGGGACAACACCCTTGAGAACGGCCGGCTGTCCTCGACCCCCCCCCAAAATCAGACCTACAGATTGCTTTGGGTGGCAGCACTCGACTTTATGGCCACTGCTTTCCCCCCCAGAGGTCTGTGCTCACAGAGAGCGCCCTTCCTCACGCTGCAGGACGGGACACCGGCCCCCGTGGGGTCTGATACGCTGCCAAACTGAGTTGGAGATCTCAGGAGATGCGACCTCACCTCTCCGCTCCAGCCGAACACGCTCTTAGGGGAGCTTTGCAGGTTCTGGACAACGCTGGGAAGAAGCAGAGAAGTGATGTCCAGCCAGGAAATAATGTCGATTTTGGTTAAATGCTTTGGCCTCCCAGCAGAAGTTTTCTGCGAGGAAGGAACGGCGGCTCGGCTTGTGGACACTGACAGATGGCTTCACGAGACTTGAACAAAAAGAAGCCCAAGTCAAAGCACACTTGGTGGCCCATGAGATAAAATCCAGGGAGCCAACAGGCAGGTGGCACACAGGGCCTCTTGCCACCAGCCCAAAAGGGCTCAGAAGACCCCAGAGGTGTACAGGAGGGGTTGGAGAAGGCTTCGCGGCGCCCAGCAGAGCCTCCTGCCATTAGCACATCCGACCGTTTGGAAGGGAAGCGCAATAACAAGACCACTTAAACAACTCCTCGGCCGAGCAGCTGACAAAGCCAGGCGAGCTCCGCCAGCAAGCTGGGGTCCCGAGGTGTTTGCAATTCATCGGCCTCCTGCTCAGCTCCTCGCAGGCCGGCGAGCCCGGCGTTCAAAGGTGACATATCTGCCCCTGCTCCCACCACGTCTGCTGCCTCCTGCAAACATTTCTGTTGCTCAGCATCTAAACTCCACAGGCCCGGGATGCCGGGAAGGCTGGCAGAGCAACGGCAGGTCCGCTTTACGACGTGCGAGCAGGATTCCCAGCACCCGGGTCTGGGCCGGGGGGAGAAGGGAGCAGAGCCTCCTCGCAAAGCAGATGACCCTCAGCCGCTCGCTTCATTCCCTTCTCCACCAGGCACAGTGTGAAGGAGAAGATATCACCTCCTCCTCCTCTGCTCCCAGAAGACAACCGCCTGCAGGGTCGGTTGTTGGGTAGGGGAGAAAAGCCTGGATGTGCTTCCCTGCCAGAACAGGACGCTCGGCGGCACCATCGCCATCTCCGTGCTCACCCCCCGAGCACCCCTGGGCACCCCAAAGCAGCAGCCACCCCCAGCCTCAGGTGTTTGCTCCCTCTCCAAGGGCCTGTTCACAGCAAATCCGGGAGCCCACAGAAGCCTCTCCTGATCTGGAGAGGGAAGAGCTGCCTGCAAGCTCCTGGCAGCAGGGGCAGCTTCGTGCCAGGGCTGCTCTCTCCATGGTGTGAGGAGCTCCAGGTGTCCCCCCGCACACAGAAACCCCTGGCTGAACATGCTTAGCGGGCTGAAGCCATTTATTAATTAATTTCCTATCAAGAACAGCAGCAGCAGCACTTTCTGGGATCGCAGCAGAGCATTGCGTATTAGCGGGATGCAGTGAGGATGTCGATGCCGGCTCCTGCCTGGGAACAATGGCAACAACCAGGGAATCTGTTGCTGTTGTTTCAGCAGCTGGCTGGGCTGAAACCCCCAAGCCCCAGACTCCTTGGCAGGGGATGCTGCTGATTCCAGCAGCTAACTGTAGGAAAGTCTCCAGACATCTGCCGGCTGAGGGCTCCCAGACAGATCAGTCCACCCAGTGGGAGCTTTCAAGGGCTTTTCCCTCTGGTAACACTTTCTCATCATCCCTCTTGCACTGAAGAATTACATGGAAGGAACAGTTTTGACTCCCCCAGGCAGGAAAGAAGGTCATGCAGGGAGGGAGACACGATAACTGCCCCTAGTTCAGAGGGAAAGTTGAGCCCTGACCTGGAAACAAGCCTCAGGAGCTGCTAACGGAGGAGCACGGCAAAGCCGGGCACCGCTTTGCTGGTGCAGCCTCTGATCTGGGCAAAGGAGAACCCGGTGTGAAGACCAGAGGCGAGGAAACACCGGCCACAGGTGAATCGTGCTGGGAAGTGCTGGGAATGGCACCCCCAGGTCGGCAGCCACCCTGTCGTCCCAACACCCAACAGCCCCGAGCCCCCAGACCCCACTTGCAGAGAGGGAAATCCCTGGCTGCCAAATTACAGCGCTTAACAAAGCCATCCCATCGGCACGGCACCGGCAGGAGCCCCCGGGAAGTGCCGAGGGCGGCGGGGGGATCGCCAGTGTCCCAGCCCAGGGCATCACGTGCATAAAACGGGCTCCTAAACTTGAGGGATGAGCTCCTCTGGCTTCTCCCCACCCGGTTATTTCTCCAGCTGCTGTCTCCAGTTTCCCCAAGGCTTCGAAAGGAGAGGTGAGGGTAAGAGAGGGGAGCAGGAGAGAGACGCAGGACAATCTCAGGCTGCTGGAAGCAGTGAGGCAGGCTCCCTTCACCAGCCTGTTTTCCATTTCCTTCCCCTCCCCTGAAATTATCGCTGAGATTTTTTTCTTCCCCTCCTCTTCACTGCCCAATATTTAATTGAAAACGCAGATCTGTAGCCCAGAGAGGTGTTATTTTCGGCACACGAAATAGAGATATCTTCGAGCAGCTGTCAATCCCAGTGACCTTAGCTTCTGTGCAGACTGCACGGCCTTTTTTTTTTTTTTCCCCCCTCTTTCCTTCCCTTTTTTTTTTTTTTTTTTTTCCTACTTTCTTTTTTCTTCCAGCCGAGTTACCGTTTCATAGCTCTCCACTGGGACTCTGACAAGAGCCGAGCTCCTCGCAGATGACACAGAATAATTGAGATGTCCTTCTGTCGACCTTCAGTCCCTGGCAGCACTGGCTTCCCTTCTGCTGCTCAGGGCGACCGGCAGCCGAGTGGCACACGTGTGCTCCCAGCCCATCCAGACCCACCCGGCACAGCTCCTTCCCTAGGGGAGGGAAAAACAAACCCGGGGGAAAAATACCCCCAGGCAAGCAGCGGTACCCACCACGCAGGCAGGGAATCCTGTACCGGAGTCACCAGCCTGGCACAGGCGGCTCCGTGCCAGAGCACACGCGTGGCCGCACGTATGTTAACGTGCAGCTGCAGGGGTGTCTTCCCACCGCCAGCCTGAGCAGGGAGACCCCAGCCCATGGAAGCAGCACAAAGATGGTGCTGGGGACGTTGGAAAGGGATGGAGGCAGAAGAGTCGGGCGGAGCTGCAGAGAATCATCAAATTGTTTCGGTCACCACTGAGCCCTGTCCCTCAGCACCACATTGGTTGGGAGAGCCCCTTCAGCTCCTGGAGTCCCAGCGCTGCCCCATCCCTGCCAGGGCACCACTGAGCCCTGTCCCTCAGCACCACATCTCCACGCCTTGGAAACCCCTCCAGGGATCAGGGGGACTCCAGCCCTGCCCTGGGCAGCCTGGGTCAGGCCTGGACAATCCTGCAGGAGAAGAAATGGTTCCTCATTTCCAACCTAGACCTCCCCTGGGGCAGCTTGAGGCCGGTTCCTCTTGTCCTGTTGCTTGTTCCCTGGGAGCAGAGCCTGACTCTCCCTGGCTCCAACCTCCTGTCAGAAAGCTGTGGAGAGCCAGAAGGGCTCCCCGGAGCCTCCTTTCCTCCAGGCTGAACAAGCTCAGCTCCCTCAGCTACTCCTCACCAAACTTGCACAGATGCTCCATCCCCGCAGAGGCTCCCGCCAGCCCCCGCCAGGCAGGAGCAGAGCCTGCTTCCCAAGTGCACCTCGCCTGGCTCCCAAGGCTGGAGCCTCCCATCCTGCCGAGATGGACACGGGGCAGCCCCCGCACCAGGATAGACGAGATGCTGCGGGAGAGTCTGGTGCCTCCTCCCCAGGCCGGATCAACCCCCGGGCATTCCTGATGTCAAAAGTCCTATCAAACCAAAGACGGAGCGATTATTTCTCCCACAGCCACAGTATTTGTGCGGGAATCTCAGAGGAACGTGGGATGGGTCTGACATTTCCCTCGTTTCCACAGGGGCTGCAGAAAGGGAGCGGGCAGCGCAGGCAATCGCCTTTCGGCGCGAGCCGGGCCCATGGGCAGCGTTTCCACGGGCCGGGCGCTGTTACAGGGAGGAAGGAAGAGGAGATGGAAGCGCTGGTTTAGATTATGGAAACATTTAAAAGAGACGGAGCCACGAGCAAAGTGGGGCTGTCGGTCGCTGCTATCGCTGCGCCTCGAGATAAGCCCCGAGTGGGGACGGGGCTTCCAAACAACGGCAAGGAGAGGCAGAGCCCGGCACCGAGGAGTTCACAGCATGAATAAACACGGTGGGCAAGGGTTGGGGGAGGGAGATAAGGCAGGACGGAGAGCAGGGGCGGTGGGGGGCTCGGCATCACCCCGGCGACGGGGGACGGGCCCTATCCTGGGGCTTTTGTGGCAAAGAGAGAAAAAAAGAGGAAGGGCTGGTTTAACTGGGCCACCCCCCAGCCCAGAGCAGAGCCTTTTCTCCGGCTGTCTCTTTAAACCTCAGCTCAAACTGATTTCTCAGTGTCCGTTCACAACAAAAACAAATTCACTTCAGAAAATACTAGAACTAAAGGTTTTGACTTCTCCACTTTTGTTTTGTTGCGTTTTGCTTTTCTTTCATCCCCCCCTTAATTTTTTTTCCAGTCTGCTCTATTCATCCAATTTGGCACTAATTCACCAAGAGTTTTGATTGTCCCCACAGCAGTATTTCTGGTAAATAACCTATTGTCCACCCTTTTCTCCCCAGCACTAGCCATGCCAACTTCCATCCTGCTGACAATTGATTCCAGCTGGGGGTTTTTTTCTCCTTTTTTTTTTTTGTGTTTCCCCCAGACTATGAGAATGCCTCTAGAAAATATATCTTGGTGAAACCAACCTCTCAGAAACGGGCCAGAGAGCCGGAGCCGAGCGCACTCCCAGGCGTGCTGAAGAGGAGGACGGATATACGGGAACCTTCCGAAACTCATTTAGCTCCCAAACAAACCACGAGAGATTGATGAGTACTGCTCGGAACTGGTAAAATCGCAGCCTTTAAGCTGGGAGCTGAAAAGATGCTTCCTGAAACCCCCTCACTGCTTAATCCCGGGGCTGGGGAGCGGGCGCAGGAACCCACAGCAGGGCTGCCCCGAGTTGGGAACGGTCACAATTAATTTTATCACTTACTAACTTCTTGATGTTAAGTGCAGGTGCTGAACCTGCGCCCAGCTGAAAAACCTGAGGCAGGAGAAACACTTTGACTGGTCAAGTTAAATGCTCAGCCTCGAAATGAGAGACTTTTAATTCCACTTGTGCACTGGATCTGGCCCTGAGATATTTCAAAGAGTCTCTGTAATGGTTTAAAGGCATTACAAGGTGCTGCAGGCGGAAGTGGGAAATGTCTTAATTTTGGCCGGGGACCTTAAAAACACAACCAAGAGCTTAGGTGAAACTCACCCGGGGAGTGGGAAACGCGCTGCCTATAAAACAGTCAAAAATGGAATCAACAGAGGTTAAATATAACGGCTCTAACGGAGCAAAGGTGCTTTAATCGTCAATTCAGAGGGAAATGTCAACTCCGCAATGGAAACATCTACAGAAATTTATAGCCAGGAACGATTTGGCAAAGCGTCTTCCAGCTCGATCTATGGCCAGTGATTGAGATAATTGCTGCAAAATTATATTGTCTGGCACTGAAAAAAAAGAGACCGAAGAGCCACCTGCGCTGCTCGGGACGCTGGCTTCCAACCTGCCCTCCTTAAATAACATGGAGAGCAAGGAGCGGGAGCCCCGAACGGGGATCGTCTCGTCCACTTCAGGGAGATATTACCCAGGCAAACAGTTTGTCTAAAAGAAAAATTATTCCTGCAGCGTTTAGGAGGGGATTTTTTTCCCTAAACCTGATGATTCCTCATCCCTCGCTAACCACAGTTGCGCAGGGGCATGGCGGGGCCGGGGCTGGCCAGGAGCTGCTGCTCTGGCACAACCTTCCCCTCCCACCTCACCTCTCCTCAGCTCACTGCTGCAGCCAAACAAACTCATTTGGACCTTTTTTTTTTTTTTTTGCTAAAATCTTTCCACTGTTTCCCAAAGAGGGAAAGAAATCTCTGGGAACATTGAGAGGAAACATCCAGTCGCAGGAACGCCAGCAGGTTCCCGGAGCACCTCCCAGCCAGCCCAGCTACCCTCATCTGGCTAAAGTCTCAACAAACCCCACCCAGGAGTGGGTTTTGGAGAGCCCTGGAGGGACTGCGGAAAGAGGCTGCGTCCCACGGGGTGCACCAGCTCGGTTCTGACACCCAGCTCCCTGCAGCAGACAAACCAGTGAGGATGAACCAAGCCAGAGCTTTGGGACAGAGCTTCAGGACAGAGCTTCAGGACAGAGCTTCGGGACAGAGCTTCAGGACAGAGCGTACACGCCGGGGGCTGATCTCAGATGGCAGCAGCCCTGCGTGGGCACAGGCTTGGAGGAGCTCCTCTCTTGGTGCATTTTATCCGGACACCAGAGACCGGGAGGCATGAGGGGACCTGTCGTAACCCCAACGTTATCCCAACAAACACCTCCGTGCCTGGATCACAGGAGGGGAAACCGGGAACGCCTCCCACCCCCCCATGCTGAGCCTTTATCAGCACTTAATTAAAACTTGACAAGAAGATTAACACACAGAGGGCAGCTTTAATTAACTTAATATTGCTTCCAATTTCCCGATTCGTCGCAGCGTACCAGACACCTGCAGATCTTAACATGAAATCAAACAAAAAAGGGGAGCACGGGAAGGGGGGGGGGGCGGGCAGGGAGAGCAGGAGATGCCTCAGCCAACAGCGGAACCCTCTCAAACTTTCCGTCACCGCTGCTCTGCCTTGTCCTGACTCCCCCTGAGCTGCCCCGAAGTGTTTTCAGATGCCACCAGCGACTGTTCCCCACTGGGCCCACACTGGGGGTGTTTCCTTTCCAAAATGCATGTGTTCGATCGATTTTAATTTATTTATTTTAAGCTATGGTCCTGGGGATTCAGCAAAAGTCTGGGAGAGCAGCAAGGAGAAGGGAACACGCAGGGCCCATCCACCTGACGCCACCGCTCAGCAATGGAGAACGGGAAGACATCAGTCAAAACCATCACCGCCCTGCTCCTCCTGGTGGTATCAGGGTAAATATAGAATCACAGAATCGTTTGGGTGGGAGAGACCTTTCAGATCATGGAGTCCCAGCGCTGCCCCATTCCTGCCAGGGCACCACTGAGCCCTGTCCCTCAGCACCACATCTCCACGCCTTGGAAACCCCTCCAGGGATCAGGGGCACTCCAGCCCTGCCCTGGGCAGCCTGGGCCAGGCCTGGACAGCCCTGCAGGGGAAGAAATTGTTCCTCAGCTCCAACCTGAACCTCCCCTGGCAGGAGGTTTAAACAGCCCGCAGCAGGACACCTCCCCCTGCGAGGCACAGGGAAGAGGGGTGAGTCCAGCACCAACACTCACTGCAGAGGCGCTGGGGACACACGAACTCCGAGCAAAGCCGAGGTGGATTAACTGCACAAATTACCACTCTGAACCTTCAACTACTTCTCCGTCAGGAACAGTTTGCCACATACCAAAAGCAAACAAACAAAAAAGCGCTATTGTTAAACTTTCTCCTTCCACTGTTTTTCCTGTGTCACCTCATGTCTCTGCCCCCACCGATTTCCTGACAGCCTTGGGAGGAACAATGCACCGACCGAGTATTTTTTCCTCTAGAGATTTACAGCCTGTACACAGAGAAGGGCCAAGGACTGAGGGTGCCCTTCTCCAGCTCCAGCTCCAGCTCCAGCTCCGGACCCTCCACAGTGCTAACAGGTTCAGCCAGTCTGGACAGGTCGGCTCCTTCCAGGGCGAAAAATAAGGCTTGTTAGTTTTTTTTCCCTTGCTTTGGAGTGTATTTATTATTAGATTAGAGCAAGGTAATTCAGCTCCAAGGGGAATAACCTCTCAGCCATGCTGCACAGCTATGCAGCCCACGAAGGAACACACACAGCGCTCCGAAGGCAGGTGTCTGCTGGACATGTTCTTCTGCGGTTCCTCTACCTTTATTTTTTGGCTGCCATTCTATTTCCTGATGCTCTGAACTTAGTTAGATTTAATTTAATAAACGGCTGTAGTCTCATTTTCCAGGGAGAGTTTTGTTTCAGTTTGATTGGGGAGGGAGGAGGAGATGTCACACAATCATAGAATCGCGGAATAGTTTGGGTGGGAAGGGACCTTGCAAGGTCATCTGGTCCAAGCCCCCTGCAGGGAGCAGGGACATCTGCAACTCGAGCAGGTTGCTCAGAGCCCCAGCCAACCTCCCCTGGAACGGTTCCAGGGTGAAAGTGTTTGCGTGCGGCCTGTCGCCTCTGGAGCAGGGAGCAAGGGAGCTGCAGCACTGGGCCCAGCGGGTTTCCTTCCCGGCCAGCAGCGAGGGGACGTCAGGCGGCATCAGCCATCCTCCCCTTGACCTGCCTGCTGAGATTCCGGATGGAGAGGAGGAAAAGCCACCCCCTGATGCTGGGTTTTGGGACACAACCGGTTCCTTTTCACATATCCTCCACCTGAACGCCTACTGGCACGAGGCTGCGAGTGATACCACCCCTTCTCACCTCTACCTCACGTACCACATTCTTTCGTTTTTCAAGGATGTATCTTTGGGAACCTCCCATCCCCAGCCCATTCCCACAAGGAACAGAAGGATGAGAGAAGGCCAAACATTTAAAATGTTCAATGGACAGACACAGGCCATCCCGAGCTGGGGTCTCAACCTCTCGCCGTATTTCAGAGGGAAAAAGAGAGACAGATCCTCCTCCCCCACCCTGTACCAATATGGTGTAGGGTTTAAAGGAGGCTCCCCATAGCGAGGAGCTTCAAAGCCTCGCCAGCCCCTCCCACCGAGTGTCCTCCTGGTTCAGTTCCACCCTCCACATTTCAGCGCCTTTCATCCTTCCTCTTCTTCGTCCTCCTCGTTATTAGGTTCCCTTCCCCCACTCCCTCCCACTCCCACCCTCGCTGGAGAGACTGCCTTTGGTCAGGAGCCCAATGGGAACCAGCTGTCAGGCGTAGCTGGGATATCCTGGAGAAAACAGCTTGAAAATGCCTCCCCCTCGCTTCCCCCTCCATGGCAAAGGAAAAAAATCCCACCGCAAAATGGCCCCGCAGATGGAAAAGGCATCCTGCAGGCCACCCTCCTCCTGACCTGCGTGGGTCCGCTCGCTGGCCGGGTACCAGGAGGTCCCGGGTCCCGACTCCCTTTGGAACCCCGAACCCATCCTGTTTGTCCTCCTCCTGCCAGCGGGACCCTCCCGACCCGCACGGCAAGAGCCCAGGGCCCTCGCGCCGCAGCGTTTTGGATGAATCCTCCTTTGTGGAGTCCCCCAGCGCACCTCGCTCCGGCACTGGTCTTCAAAGATCTTCTGCCCTTCCCGGCCTGGGGGTTGTTGTTGTTTAAACAGCAGCAGCAGCAGCAGCAGCCACACAAGCGGTCCTGCCTTTCCAGGGTGGTCTGTAATTGCTTCCTGTCCTCTCCAGCAACTGCCTTCATTTGTTTGAATTTCTGCCTAATCTCAGAACTGGGGGAGTTAGGAATGAGAAGATGCTTAGTCCGCGCTCATGGGCGTCTCCCCGCGTTGGGCTCGGCTTCACCAGTCTTGGAGATCCGGCCTGGTAAAGTCACAGTCCCACAACCAGAAAATACGACAAAAACCAAAACCAAAACCACAAAAAACCCTGAGCTTAAAATAACCCAGGCAAAGCAAAAGCCGGTGTCGGCAAAGCTGGAGTCCTCGGTTTAGAGGTGCCGTGAGACCAAGGCTTTCTGTGGTCCTTGGATGCGGCAACTGGAGCCCAGGTGCGTGCCGGCAGGAGCGGGAATGGAAAAAGGAACAGGGGGATGGGGAGAAATGAAATGTTATTTCTCAGACTTCAGAGCTTCACTGTTCTTGGTCGTATTACGGTACGGGCCGTGCTCGGGGTGGATTTTGTCCAAGCCGGTTCGCACACATCCCGCTGATTTCCCAGCGTGCTGGTTCTGCGTCTCTGCGCTGGCCTCTGAGCTCCCATTATCCCGAGGCAGGAAAAGGGATGCTGGGGGCCAGCCACGAGCAGAGCCGAGCTGCTCAACAGCCTTCACACCAAACACTGAAAGTTTCCTTTTTCCCCCCTCTCTCCAAAAAAACAAACTTTGGCTTTTTGTTGAGATGGGAAGTGCTGTGGATAACGTCCACTTTCAGCAGCGCTTTCTGCATTGATAAACTAAAACTTTTAAAGACAAATGCCCCAGACGGCGCTTCCAGAAATAAGAAACATCTTCCAGCATAAACCTTTATGGTCCTGTCAGGAGCTGGAAAGTAAATGGGCTTTGTTCTGGGGGTCTAGCGCGTGACCAAGACAAATGAAGAGAGCAGAGCAATACGGGGTGCGGGCCGGCCCCGACCCTCTGCTGGGGACGTCCCCAGGCTGGGCCTCCTCCGCCTCTGCCACCAGCGCCGTGCCGGCGGGCTCCCAAAGCCGTGTCTCGTGGCAGAGGGATGGCAGAGGTGTCCTCCTCCTATTTAGTGCCCGGGGCTTACGGGAGATTTTTCCCTTCAGAGAGACTAGAACGGAACGAAGCCAAAGGGCGCATTTCAGATCTGGGGTACTCAGATGCAGAGCCCAAAAATCCCAAACCCAGTGAGAAAGCGCGACGGATGCTGGTTGTATCCCCTTGAGGCGGTGCTTCCAGCCAGGATTTGGATGTGCACCTGGAACCTCCACACAGGTCAGAGCAGGACTGGAAGAGGATTCTGCAAGTGGGAGGAGAGGTGCCTGGTGGCCGGGAGTCCCAGGCAGGAATGGCGGCGAGGGACGGACGGGGAAAGGGAGGATTTTACCGGGGGGTGAGATAAGAGGGCTGCCGGCTGGACAGGGACACGTGTGCGGTGGGGGAGCGGGAGAAGAGGAGGCTGTGCAGAGCAGGAGGAAAGCCAGGGCCGTGCCTGCGAGCGGGAAGTGCGAGTCCCCCGCCCGTGCTGCCGGCAGGTCCTGGCCGAGAGCCCTTCGGCAAACCTGCCGGCACAGGGGGGACTGACGCTGGCGGGAGCACATGGAAACCTTGGTGTCTTTTAATATCCCTCTCCGTTAAGCGGCCACTGGAGTCGTGAGGTGACAGCGCTGCACAGAACGGGCTGGGCTGGCTCCTTCCAGTGCTGCCCGGAGTGGGTCACCAGCCTCTACTCCCAGGACAGAAAGCCTGGAGTTAAACCAGTCACAAAAACCAAGACGGAACGAGCCCACTCTCACCCCTCACCCCTCTAATATTTTTTTTTCCTGAATGGCTTTGTAAGCTGTTCCTGCTCCAGATACATCTCACACGCTTCACATCTACCCGCTGCCTGTTTGCAGCGTGCACGGCACCGCACGGCGCATATTGAGAATCTATCGGCCCACCGCCCGACTGGAACGGCACCAGGATTACGTGTGAGGTGATATTTCCTATGTGGCTGCACATATTTTAAATTGACGTCTGGACGACACAAGACATGACGGCTTTTTAACACCCTTTGCCGCACACGGTCCCCGTGGCAGACACGGCTCAAAATTTCCTGTAGGAAATCCCGCGGGCGCCGGCTGCCATGGTGGGACGGGGATGGTGGCCCTTCCCACACCGGAACGAGCAGCGGTTTGTCGGGCCAGCTTGGCTGGGCCTCACCTGGAGGTGCTTTTCCTCATCACACTCTCCTCAGACCTCCAACAGCCTAGGCCCCCTCCTGCAGAGCCCCACGGGCGTCACTCCACAAGACGCAGTGACCAGCGAGGCTGACGCGGGCTCTACCGAGGGTCCTTCTTTCAAATGAGACACTGCCTGGGAACAAAGCGAGAGCGTCTGTTGGGCGTCCTCACCATGAGAGGTGAAGTTTGGGCTGGTGGCATTCCACGGCTCCAGCTCCCTTTCTGCTCGGTCTTCTGGTTTTGGCACAAAGTATCACCAACAGCCATTCGCAGAATCATGGAATCGTTTAGGTTGGAAAAGACCTTTAAGCTCATTGAGTCCAGCTGTTAACCCGGCTCTGCCAGGGCACCGCTAACCCGTGTCCCCAAGTGTCACATCTACACGTCTTGTAGACCCCTCCCCTTCCTCACACCCCCTCCCTCTCCCCTTGCTCGATCCCAGGCAGCTCTCAGCAGAGCTCTGGCCTCGCTCTCTGGCACGTTGCTGCTTCGCTCGCAAGCCAGACTTGTCAAGAGCTCTCTGTTCTCCAAGCGACGAGCTCCGCGCTGCGACGTGGGAAGCAGGGAGGAGCTCCGCATGGAAGAGAGATCTCGTGCAGCTAAACCACAGAGGAGGCGGCAGGAACTGACCACGACAGCTCCTGCCGTCCTTGTACCGGCCGCCTCGGCGTGACCTTCGCGCTGGTATCTGCGGAGCCAGGCGGTGAGGTCTGAGGCAGAGACACCCTCTTTCCAGGTGGAGCCGTGCGCTCGGTGCCAGCCCTTCAGTGACAGAGACGTCCCCATCCGCTGTGGCACCCTGGCCGTGACAGGAACACGACCCGAACAATGAGCCTCAGGGCCAAAGGAAAGGGAAGCTGTCACCTGGCTCTGGAGAACAGGAAAAAGCCTTCCCAGGTAACAGCTAAGAACCTTGTTGCCTTTCTTTTGGCTGCCGGTAGCGTATCCGCTGGCGAACGCTGGGAAGCGCCATCCCAACGGGCTGCAGCTTTGTCAAGGCCTCGGCGTCGCCCGCCGAGGTACTAAAATGGACTTCAGCGAACCAACAAAGAGACTCCATGTGATTGGTACCAGAAAGAGATGAGGGGGAGAAAAAACATTCGCGGTTCTGATAACCTGGCTTCAAACTCCTGGTGATAAACCCAGATTTGGGAACAAATCAGAAAGGAAGAAGAAGAGCAAGAAGAAAAAGGGGAACGAGAGTCGCCCGGTGGTCTAAGGCAGCCTTCCAAGGATCAGCATTTGGATAAGAGCCAACGTATCAGCTCTAATCTTTGGCTTTTTGTTGGACTTAACAAGGACTTTAAAATGAATCCAGTCGCAACTGACGGGCCCCATATGGACCCTGGTCTGAAACCTCCTCCTCAGCATCGAACCAAACAGTCTGGGGCTACGGAGCGGCGGTGAGGAGACTTCAGAAGGGGCAAACAAAGGCAGCGGCACCCGGGCCCGTTCCGCACACGCGTGGGCAGGCGCAGGCAGCGCGGGAAGCCCTCGGGCTCCGGGTCAGGGCTAGAGGGACCGCAGACAAGCGGCTCTGTGGCTCCGCAGAGGGGCCGTCTGTGACCGTGACGATACCACGGCGACATTTCCCTTGGTGCCACTCAAGCGAGTCGTTTCCCAGCCCCTCGGCGAGTTCAAGCCCATCAGCATCTGTAGATTGCCTTCATTTACTGCCTTTTATTTCAAACTCTGATACAAGGAATAAAAAAAAAAAAAAGTATGGATATTTTTCTTCACATATCAAAAAAAAAACAATATTAAACCCCATTCTTCCCTCGTCGCTCTCTGAAGCCGGCGCATCTCTCATCTCCCTAAGCTACACCACGATGCGAGAACAAAGGCATCTGACCTGTATCCATGGCAACCCTCAAATTCTACACCTTTGCCTTTTGTGCAAAGTACCCCCTCCCTTCGTCTGTACACACAGGCGGATGTACACACGCTATCTACACACGTGCACAGGTACACGCGTGTCTATAGATAACACAGCCGTATAGATTTCACAGACCTCATGCTGCATTCTTACAGGAGCTTCTGTATTTTCCTCCCCTGCCACCCGGGCGCGTGCGCGGCCCCCGCTGGGTTTGCCCGGCGGGTGCCTGGCAGGGTTCGCTTAAAATCCACCGACGGCCACAAGGTAGCACTTGGTTCAAGGAAGAGAAGCGAGTGTCGGGAGCGGAGAGAAGCGGGCGTGTAACAGCGGATTGTTGGGTAACCCTCGGCGCGGCAGGGCTGGAAGAGCCGGCCTCTGCCTTTCCGCGGCCGCTGCCGAGGGGCACTCACCTACTCGGTCATCAGTCGGCTCGAGCGGAGAGGCGCCACCGCCCCGCGACCGAAACAGTAACCACAAAACACCCCCCACCAGGCTGATCCGAAGGGATGAGCTGGGCGCAAGCCCCTCTGGGGCACATTTTTAGCACCCCACTGGCTCTGGTGGTCATCGGACCCGGACCAGCTCCCGACGGCCCGCAGCCAACCCCGCCTCCCTTTGCACAGGGCTTGCCCTCGGCCGGCGACAAGACCCTGCCCTGAAGCCTTCGTGCTCCGTGGGCTTTGGAAGGCTCTCAGCGCTCGGCATCGGCCACCAGCGGGTGCGGAGGGTGGCACTGGAGAGCCTGGAGAAGGCAGCCTGCGGAGCGAGGCAGGGCTGGCAGCCAGGAGGCGGGAGGGATGGGAAGGGAAGGTCCCTGCAGAAGGCAGCAGCCCTCGGGTCTCACCAGGTTTTAAACTCAGCAGGATCCTGGAGCGGCGGCCAGGGACCGATGGGTTTCACTGATCAGCCGACGGGCAGCATCTTGCCATCTTCAAAGGCTGGTTCTCAAGAGCTCGTTAACTCGGGCAAGGCTGGCACCGCCTGCTACCCAAAGGGCTGTCAGCCCCCCAGCTCCTGGAAGATTCCAAACACTGGCACCAGGACAATCGTTGGTTTGTAGTGACTCTGCAGAAGCAAAGAGCTTCATTCTGGGAGGGAACCTTTAGAGCTGCCATGGCTGCCCCAGCCCCCTCGCAGTCTCCAACGCCCCGAGGCTGGAAGGACCGGGTGGGCACTTTAACCCCCTTCGCCCCAGATGTGCTACCACCACCAAACCCTGGGGCAAAGGGAGGGTCTTCTGAAAGGGAGGAGTTCAGCTCTGCTGAAGGCCCTGACCAGAAGACCTCCGTGTGATCAGGTTGTGTCACGGTGACAGTCCCCGGGGCAGAGAGGGCACGGTCAAACCTTTCTCCTCCTCCCTTCCTTTTAAATGCTTCCAGTTGCCAGTTTAGCAATATAAAACCAGCTGAATTGTGGTTATAGACAATGAATGATGCAACAGAATACCTCATGCAGACATGGAAGATTTGCTGCTCATTTCTCTCCAGCGGGAGGGCCGTATGCGTGGGACCCGCTCCAAACTTATTGACGTCAACAGAACGACTCCCATTGACTTCAATGGGCCCTCATTGGGACCATTATTCCCTATGTGAAGCCACCGACTGGGAAGCCGAGGGAGGACCTCAGGTTGGGTGTGGAATAAACATAACGTACCCTTGGTCCTCGGCAGTACCCAGGCACGGCCCAGGGAGACTGCATTTCCCAGCATGCTCCACTCCACCCTTAGCCACCAACAGCAACTTGACATCCCGAAGGCCGTCCACAGCCAGGGCTGATGTCGCTGCTCCGGCACCGAACCAGAGACGGAAGTGTCTGACACACGGGGCGGCACAGTCACGCTTCGCCTCACGGCTGGGCCAAGTTATCCCAGGAATGGCCAAACTGTCGTGTCGAAACCATAACCCCCCTGCAGATGATGGCTGGGTGGGCTGGGAACTCCTAGGACTCCTGTTTCTGTGTCCTCTGCCACTGACAAGCCCCATCATTTCCTCTGCCTCTATCTCCCCATCGGTAAGGGATGGGGACCTTTTAGCAAGATGCCCCATCCCTGGCACCATCCCAGGGGAGGTTGGATGGGGCTCTGAGCGACCTGCTCTAGTTGCAGATGTCCCTGCTCCCTGCAGGGGGGTTGCACCAGGTGACCTTGAAAGGTCCCTTCCCACCCAAAGCATTGGATGATTGTGTGACCCCTCGCGGAGTGATGTGATGTCCCGTTTCTGCAGGAAGCAGTGAAAGGCTCCAGGTGGAAGGACACTATGGGGCTCCCGCAGCTCTGGTTATGGATTTGCAGCAGGAGATATGTGACTCTGCAGAGGGTCCCTGGCAAGGAGACACAGTTCAGAAGCCAAACTCCAGGGATGGCCTCTCCATTTGGCACGGGCACTCTCCAGAGCAGGGCCATCTGCAGGTACTCCCTCTTGGATCCTCACACCTCCCTAGAAGGCTTCTCCCACCCTGGCCAAAGCATCTTCCAGAAAACAAGCAGCTTTGGGCCACTTTGGACTGAAATGGTGCCAAGTAAGACTCCCCAATCTTCTTAGCTTACTTTTTTATCTAGAAATTGTTGAGGATCGTCTGATGCCCCAGGCTCTTCTTCTGAGCTACCAGCCGCCAGCATGCCGGCTCTGGGCGCCACTGAACTTTGCTCCAAGACTTTGTATATCAAAAGATGCTTGAGGTTATTTGGGCCTGTAGTTCAAATTCCTTGGCCTCCTGAAATAAAGCCTCCAAGCTGTTTGACATATGGGGATGAAAGGGGCAGCAGCGAAGAGAACGCGAAATAAAAGGACCAGCGTACACCAGTTCCTCTCCTCAGCTGGGAAGATTTGGACACGCAAGCAGAAAAGAGAAGCTGCCTTCTCCCTGCCCTCTGCTCCATGACCCAGACTCCCCCACCCCGCCAGCCTCCTCCTCCTCTGTGGGGAGGAGGTCCGGAGCAAGAAGCATTCCAAACACCCCGCTGGTACCATGTTTATACAGCGTGTCCTCCTCGCCTAGCTGCTCAGAAACAGCCCTAGAACAAAAAAAAAAAACAAAAAAAAAAAACAAAAAGGAAAACACAGAGAGAGGGAAGAAGTGAACAGCTTGGGCTTTTTGGCCAGAAAACAACATTTTTTGTTTGTTTTTCTAGAAAAAAAAAAAGAAAGTCTGCCAGAGATTCCCAAGTTTTCAGATTTGAAGGTGTATCTTGAACAAGAGACAGGGAAAGGGATATTTGGTTTATTCCCTTTTCCTGCATTAAATAAGAACCATCAAGGCCTGATGTTTTTGGCGGGAGTAATCCCTTCTTTATCACTCCTCTGGGTGAGGAAAGGAGCGGGGCCCAAATGATTCAGTTTATGTTCCAAAATCAAGAGGGAAACAATAGAGATGTTAATTTAGGGACCTTGCAGTTCTGGTGCAAGGACCGAGCTCTGGCTCCTCTTGGCCGCTGTTTCCATTTGAAATCACGGTCCCCAGAGGACGCTGCAAGAAGCTGCTCCACATCGAGGCGAAGGAATCTCCAAAGGCAGCAACAGCCGCAGCAAGGGCTGCCTCCTCAGACACTTCAACAAACTGGGAGAGCACATGGTTTGCTGTAGTCCCTTTTGGGTGTGAAACAGCCACGTCCTTCCAGGAAGCACAAGGAACTAGCGCGATGCCAACAAAACCATGGACAACATCCACGTCTCCCGGAGTTAACCATTTTTAGGAACTCGTCCTTAAAGAAAGTATCTTGGAGCACTGCTAGTTCCTCCATCGGCCTCTTATGAGATCCTCCCTTCTAGGACCTGTGAACGCTCCAGACATAATAGATGTAGGTGCCACTTGTTGCTGTAGACAAGGGGGTCTAGAGCTCACGAGCAACGCCAAATTCCCACACCGCGCTGCCAAAAATACTTTGCGTGTGCGTCTCGCTGATGCGAAATGTTTTTTCTCTGTATCGTTTCCTCCGAACATCTCCATTTCTTGTTGCCAAACGCAGGAAGGAACGCAGCACAGAGACTCATCGTATTTCCAGCCCCAAGGTTGGAAAAGGGCCACTCTCCAGTCAACATGGCTTGGGATTAACCACAGAACAGGACGAAGACGATAAACACCGTAAGAAGGGGTTCAAACACGCCGGGGACCAAGGCAAGCTGCTTCTGGGATACTCACGTGCCTGAGAAGAGACAGCGGCTGTTCTAACCCTGCCTTCACGGTGGGTGGTACGATACCAGAGAGCTTCCCAGCCCCGAAGCCAGCGCCGTGGGTCCGCTCCTCCCTCGCCTTTCCCAGGCAGCGGACCATAGAGATGTTCCACTAATTCACCCCGGTGTCTTCTCTTCACCACTTTATTTATACCCCGCTTCTCAGTCACGCACGACAAGGGTTAATGAGGTGCATCGCGTGGCCAGGCAGGACACCGAGGGAGCGCCTGGCTTCCATCGCTCGGTGAGGTACAGAAAGAACTCCCACGCCGAAGCGCGCCAGGAGCGCAGGTCAGGGCCGTCTCTTCCCCGCGGATCCGTGGGCCTGAACTCGAGCGCCAACGTCAACTACGTGGTTTTCACAACAAAGGGCCGATAGTGCCAGACGGAGACAGGCAAAGAGCGGGAAGAGGTCACAAGCGTCCTCCATCTGTCCCTACCAACATCTCCCGGTCCCAGGCCTCGGCACACCCTTCCCACACCTCAGCACCCTCCCCCGGGCCAGAGCAGCCCCTTCCCATTTGCCGTCGCAGCCCCGCAACCGGCTCCACTGTGTCCCTGCAAAATGTCCCTCGGGGCCTCCTGCCACCCCACCGCCCTGCCCAGTCTGCCCACCGCAGCTGTGCCACGGGGGTCCAGTCAGAGCAGCGCGAAACGCCCGCAGCACCGCCCAGAGCGGCCCCTGCCGCTTTCAGGTTTTGCCGACGCTCTGAGAAACGTGGTGCTCCCACCAAATGTTTCCCACCTGATTCTGCACAGGATTTTCCCCAGACGCTTCCTAGCAAAGAATTCTTGCGTTCACGGGTTCCAGACCCAGGCTATCTCCTCCTGCTTCCTGACCAGCAGGAGGAACTGCTTCACCTCTGGCCTTTGGAAGGCACCATTTTGCCTCATTCTGTCTTCGCAAAGGCCAAACTCATCTGCCCTCTATTACCCCCTAACACAAAACCCCACATCTGTGCAGCTTTTATTCAGTTTTTACAAGCCAAAGAGCTTGCAAAAGGAGTATGATTGTTATTCACCCACAATATTCCCCCTTTCAGAACGGCCCAGAGCTCTGCACCGTAGCGAGGCTTCATCTGCCTCGGTTTCTGTGCCGACGGGCCTGGGACGTGCACTTGAGACGATCCCCGTTCCCCGACTGGTTCGACTGACCAGTGCCAGCCTGAATCCCCTTTGATCTGGGGGAACAGCCTGACTGAAGTTTTATTGCTACTGATTAATCCCCCACGACTCTCGGGGAGGGATGTGCCTGTCGCCTCCCCTTTTTTGGGCTGCCAGCGCTGGAGACTGTAAATGAGCTTCACATTTCTTGGGAGCACAATATACTGTTTTATAAGGGGAACGCAGCTGTCGGAGAAAGATCAGAGCTCTCTCCTGCAGCGTCCCAGCATCACAGGCATTCCTTGGACCGCAGAGAAGCCTGCTAGGATCGGTACCAGCAGCAGAAGCACTGCTGGTGGTTCTCCACCTGCGAAGGCACATCCCCAAAAGATGGTGCTGTTCATCCCGGGGCCACAACGCCAGGCCGGCCACCCCTCTGGAAATCAGGCTGTTTGGTTTGCATACACCGGGCAGCAGCCAGCTCCCAACCTCAAGTGTGTCCCTCCAGCCCAGGGACTCTGGAATGTGCCAAGGGCTGGGGCTCCAGCAGATTCATTAGGCTCAAGGCTTTTATGAGGTCCCCAAACTGCTGGACTTGTGACCCTGCTCATGGCCTGCCCCTCCCAACAGAGCCAGCACAGAACCACAGAATCACAGACTGGTTTGGGTGGGAAGGGACCTTCCAAGGTCATCTGGTGAAACCCCCCTGCAGGGAGCAGGGACATCTGCAACTGGAGCAGGTTGCTCAGAGCCTCATCCAACCTCCCCTGGGATGGTTCCAGGGATGGGGCAGCGACCACCTCTCGGGGCAACCTGGGCCAGGCTCTCACCACCGTCAGCACCAACAATTTCTTCCTTCTCTCCAGTCTACATCTCCCTCTTTTAGTATAAACCCATCCCCCCTTGTCCTGTCCCAACAGGCCCTGCTCCAAAGTCTGTCCCCATCTTTCTGACAGGCCCCTGGAAGCCCTGAAAGGCCCTCAGAAGGTCTTCCTGGAGCCTTCTCTTCTCCAGGCTGCACAAGCCCAACTGTCCCAGCCTGGCCTCCCAGCAGAGGGTTCCAGGTTCCAGGTCACAAGGACTATGGAGAATCACAAGTAACCAACATTGGCAGTGGGATTTTGCAATCTGAAGCACTGGTTTGCTTGGTGGAGGTACCAAAAAAAAAAAACGAAACGCATTTGTTCTCCCTCCCTCCCTGAACAAGAGCCTCAGGGAAAGCAGGAAAGTCAGAGAAATCAGAGAAAAACCTGTAAGCAGCGAGATTTGCCAAATAAGTGAGCGCATTCAGTGGCCTGGAAAATGAGCCGGCGAGTGATAGAAGACCTCTTTCCGAATTCTGCACACTCAAGGAAACATTTAATACATCTTGAAGCAAAAATATGCCTTGGCTCTTGCTGCTGGCGTAAATATTTGTGTTTGCAAGTGTTGGCAAATATTTGAGACATCCATGTTGTTTAACCAAGAGCTTTGTCTTCCCGAGTCCATCGCCCTGTTTGGTCTCCTCTGTAATCACATTAGCCAGAGGAATCCTCTTGGCATTTCTAAGGAGGACGGGATCAGAAGCATTTCCATTCGTGCCTGAAGGACCAGGCAGAAGCTTACAGAAGACGACCAACAAAGGGCATCAGAAGAGCTGACGAGGCTCGTGCCCTCCGTCCGCTCACTATTGGCACAGCCTCCTTCAGGAGCAGGTCGACTTAGTTTGGATTTGCAGGCGCCGGCCGCGCCGTGCCGAAGGCCTTGCTTAGCTCCACAGTAATTCCCAAGCTTTTTATTTGCTATATTATATAGAAGGGGAGAGAGGAACGGCCGCTCGCCCTCCGCCGCATCTCTGGCCGCAGTCCAGGTTAGCTACGCCCGGACTGGATGTCCCTTCGTCCCCAACTCTGCTGCAGAAGTTTGATGCTGTCAAGCTCCTGAGGATGGAAGAGCAGAAGGCAGGAGGACCTGCAGCAACCGGCATCCTTGGGATGGCGAGGAAGAGGCCTCAGCCTCTGCAGAGGGACCATGAGCACCACCGGGGCGCTCCCCAGATCTGACCACGCAACGTCACTTGGGTGTCTTTTCTCCTCCTTCAAGGGCAAGTTACGATTGTTAAGCAGCAGGTGGACCCACACGTCCAGCTGACCCAGCGCAGGGCCGTCTGCATACAGCACCCACCCCCGGCCCACCAGGACACAGCCGCAGGCACAGCAGGAGTCACCTGCTCTGCTCTCCACCAGGAACTACAAGAGAAGGCTGCTGGGGGAGCCCCTCACCGTGAGGTACCTCTGGTGTCTCCCAGTTTAAGGTCCACTTTGCTGGATCAGAGGCCCCTAAGTGCTTGCTCCTGCCCCACAGGCAGCCCTGCTGGCTCTGCCCTGCCGCTGAGGAGAGCTCACACAAGCCGTAAGCCCTGCTCAGCAGCAGATGGAACATCCAAGTATATCCCAATTGTTTCCACAGTGACTTTGGGACTTGGCTCTAAGGCCTGGCCTGGCCTGTGCCCACCACCAGGGACAGAAGCACTAGAAACTTGTCATGCTAAGAACAATGAGCGAGAACCTCCCGAAAATTGCTCGAGCAGAGCAGTCACACTTCTGGAAGAGGTCAAGGGCTGCATTCCGAGAGCTACAAGGAACTCTGGGACTCAGCAACGGGACAAAAGTCGACGCCTTTCTACCAAAGCTCGGCCCTAGACAACACTGAAGATGCTGAACTGGAAAAAAATGTCAAATCAAATCCTGACTGAACCGAACACAAATTGCCAGCGCAGCCAACCGAGCGCCAGCACGGGGGGCGCCTCGGCTCGGGAAGCACGGAATTAATGGCCATCAAACCACCAAAGCCTCACCCACCCTCGGGCAAGGACCACGAGGAGAGGGACTTCAAAGGGCAGGACGCCGCCTGCGTTCCCCCGCTGCTCCCAGGAGCGGGCAGACGGAAGCGACACAAGGGTGCACGCCGGGCTCTTCCAACCTGTTTATTCAGCGGAAGATGTTCAAGTAACCAGAAAAAAAAGCACTTTGGGGTGCGAACCCAACTCACCGCTGCTTTGACAGGTCAGCCAGTAAAAAGCAGCTCCTGTTCCGTGCCCGGGCTGGCAGGTTCCTTCCAGCTGATGCATTAACCTCTGGATAAACAAACGGCAGAGAGCGGCCCTTCCCTCACCCAGCGAAGTACAAACACAGGCCACATTCTTCTGATTAGAGAACCACAAACGCAGGACACGCTCCTGGGAAGGGGCTCGATCTGTTTTCCCTTTGATTCCAACCTCTTGGGAAGATTAAACAGTGGCATTGCCAGGTTAACGCCGAGTGACCTCCGTGTCTCAAAACGTTACTGTATGGCAAATAAGACTGACATTTACATATTTCTTGGGTACAGAAGACACCTGTCTCCAGAAGAGTGCGGGCAGCAGGGTGAGGGAGGTTCTTCTTCCCCTTTACTCTGTCCCAGTGAGGCCACCTCCAGAGCACTGTGTCCAGTGCTGGGCTCCCCAGTTCAAGAGGGATCAGGAGCTACTGGAGAGTCCAGTGGAGGATATGAAGCTCCTGAAGGGCCTGGAGCATCTGTGTGGCCAGGAAAGGCTGAGAGCCCGGGGCCTGTTCAGCTGGAAAAGAGCAGCTCCAGAGGGCAGCTGAGCAAGGCTGAGCAAGAGCTCAAGGGGCCCCAGGGGGCAAGAGGCTGGGGCCAGACTCTGCTCAGTGGTGCCCAGCACCAGGACGAGGGGCACCGCGCACCGACTGGAACCCAGGAGGTTCCCTGGGAATGGGAGGAGCAACTTCTTTGGTGGGAGGGGGTTGGAGCCTGGCCCAGGCTGGTAACAGTTTCAAGCTGAAAAAGGCGAGATTTAGATCAGATATTGGCGAGATACTCTTTACACTGAGGGTGGTGAGACACTGGAGTATGTTGCCCAGAGAAGTTGTGGATATCCCATCCCTGAAGTGTTCAGTTATATTGGATGGGGCTCCAAACCACCTGGTCTCTCAGGAGGTGTCTGTGCCCACAGCAGGCGAGTCAGAATGAGGTGACCTCCAAAATCCCTTCCAACCCAAGCCACGCTGTGATTCTGTAATTGAAATGCAGTGGGGTCTGCAGATAGATCCCTCTGGCTGCAGCTCCTCTGCAAGCCCAGGAGCACAGTGGTGTGTAACCCAACAGAAGAAGGAGAGAGGATGAGGAGCAGCTGGTGAAGCGCAGGGCACCATCCCTGGCTGTGCTGCAGCACGATGCCACACTCTCTTACCACTCTGAAGCAACACCAGTCGCTTTCAGGCTGAGGTAAACCAAGCCGAGCCCAGAATCATCATCTGACTTCCCTGTAGGTGGATGGACTCCACCACACAACCCACAGCCCCGTGCTCGCCAAAGCCTGACGCTGCCTGCGAACCATGAACTTTCCCCTTTCAGGCTTGTCTCTGGTGATACTTCCTTCCATGATACACAACAACGTGATCCCCCCGTGGGCTGTTCTCCATCGCTCCTCCCACGCCAAGCCCAGAGGCTTGGCTGGATGCTGGCAGACCTTCTGCCTTCCCTGGAGCAGCCCTGCGGGCCACCCCTGCTGCCAGAGCCGGGCAGGGCAACGCTGAAGGACAAAGGGCGAAGCTGAAGGACCGCACTTTGTTACCTGCCCAATGCCGACCACAGGGCAGAGCTGCTAAAACAAGAGGTACCCAAGAGATAACCATTACTGGCTGCAAGGCCATCGAGGCTCTTTCCTGGTCACAATAAGACATTAAACTTTTTTGTCCCAGAGGGGTTTTTATTCCTCTTTCAGCAGCCGGGCTGGTGCAGCACCTCCCCACAGCTCACGTAATAACACCCTGTTATATCCACAGCGATCTCTCTCCTCAAACACACCCCAGCCCACGCTCTGCCACCCATCACCCCCTGCCTGGCTCGCACCTCGCCCAGCCCTGCTGGGGCGGGGGACACACTACGCCAACACGTCCTCCCACAACCTGCTGGTGGAGGTGACCACAACTCAGGCGCACCCCGCTGGCACCCAAAGGGCGAGGGAAGGAGGGCTGGCAGGCCCCGAGCAGCCCGCAGGAGATGGGGACACAGGGGCAGGAGCTGCAGCTCCAGCTCTCCCCGCAGCCACTCAATCTCGCCGGGGTCTAATTTTGCTCGGAATGATTCCTGGGGGAAGGCCTGTGTGGTCCAGCTAGCGCGAAACGAAGCAAAACACGCTTTCGACCCCCCCTCCTGCAGCTCTGCAGCTCTGCAGCTCTGCAGNCCAGGGCGAGCTCGGCGCTCCCGGGAGGCGGCGGCTCCTGCTCCCGCTCCTGCTGCCCAGGGCCAAACTGGGGCGGTTTTGGGGTTTTCAGCTGGTTTGTGAGGTCGGGAGCTGGGAGCGATGCCGGCAGCCCCTGTGGCTCTGGAGTAGCTGCTGCCGGGGCTGGGCCCTGGGCTGAGTGTCACCCAACAGCCAGCCGAGCTCCAGCCCTTACGGTGGGAGCTCTACTGAGGCTACTGGTAGCCCAGTTGATGGTGTGGGAGGAGGAGAGGACGTGGCCGGGCGCCTTCCCCAGGGTGTCCTACCGCCAGTTCGAGGTTTCTGCAGAAGACAAAGGGAGAGTTGTGGCTGTTGCGCTGGGGGTGGAAGGAGGCACCGCATCCAGGAAGCACCCTCCCCTGGGAGACCGAGGAGACCTGGCCACCCACAGCCCAGGCTCGCCAGGAATCCCGGCTCCCATATGTACGGAGCTGGTGCCAGAAGCGCCGTTCCCATCGTCAGCAGGCCCTAAATCCCGTTCCCCTCCCTCATCCGCCGCCACCTTCCCTCCCTTCTCCCTCCTCCTCTCCTCTCTGCGTAACCAGCTGACTTTTTTCACAACCAAGAAACAATCAAACAACCTCTTCAGCTGCTTCGGCGGCTCCTCCTCCCCGGCACCACCATCTCCCTTGTCAGGGCTCCCAAAGCCTGCACTGCTGCGTAGCACAAAACTGTTATTCCAGCCTCCCAGCGGGGAATACCCTCTGGGCTGCAAATACCAGTGTTTTCCTTAAGTAAATTATCACACAAGATAAAATATCCGTCGTGATGGTGAAATGGAGGAGAGGGGGCAGCAAGAACGCAGACCTGGCGAGTACCAGGCAGCAGCCCCTGCGCCAGGATCCTGGGTACCACGAGGTGTCCACCAGTTCCACAATCTCCCTGCCTTTTCTCCTGGAGGGAGGTGGTTATGCTGGACAATTAAAAGACAGAGCCTTTAAGGGGTCTGTGGGGGGCGGGTGTTGCNCCCGCGCGCACTTTCCAGCACTTTCGCCGGGCCCGCGCTCGATATAGACGCGCCAGCCAATCGGCGGGCAGGACGCGAGTCACGTGACGGNGAGGAGACCTGGCCACCCACAGCCCAGGCTCGCCAGGAATCCCGGCTCCCATATGTACGGAGCTGGTGCCAGAAGCGCCGTTCCCATCGTCAGCAGGCCCTAAATCCCGTTCCCCTCCCTCATCCGCCGCCACCTTCCCTCCCTTCTCCCTCCTCCTCTCCTCTCTGCGTAACCAGCTGACTTTTTTCACAACCAAGAAACAATCAAACAACCTCTTCAGCTGCTTCGGCGGCTCCTCCTCCCCGGCACCACCATCTCCCTTGTCAGGGCTCCCAAAGCCTGCGCTGCTGCGTAGCACAAAACTGTTATTCCAGCCTCCCAGCGGGGAATACCCTCTGGGCTGCAAATACCAGTGTTTTCCTTAAGTAAATTATCACACAAGATAAAATATCCGTCGTGATGGTGAAATGGAGGAGAGGGGGCAGCAAGAACGCAGACCTGGCGAGTACCAGGCAGCAGCCCCTGCGCCAGGATCCTGGGTACCACGAGGTGTCCACCAGTTCCACAATCTCCCTGCCTTTTCTCCTGGAGGGAGGTGGTTATGCTGGACAATTAAAAGACAGAGCCTTTAAGGGGTCTGTGGGGGGGCGGGTGTTGCATTTGGCCTTTTGCAAACAGCTTTCAGAAAGAGCGTGGCTGGGAAATGTACTCAGTGCAGCCCACCCGCCCTCGCTGGGAAAGGCTTAGAAAACAGCCGGCTGTGGCGTCCCCGTCTCCTAGGGGAGGATGACTCCAGTGGAGGGAGGGTCGTTCCTAACCATTTGGGGAACGTTCTGTGGGTGCTGGGGCCTTTGGGAAAGCTGAGCCCCACATGTAGGGAAACCCAGCTCCTGCAGAAAGCCCGCTCCCCTCTGCCCTTCTCCCAGGGCCACTGAGTGAGCCGAGGCTGGAGCCAGGCGTCAATGCCGAGCGTCCTGGCTCGCTGCCCGCCTGCTCCAACCCCAAGACCATAGTGCTGCCGCCTCCCCTGCAACGAGCTCTGCCACATTTTATTGTTCACCTGTTTGGGAAGACTTCACACGTTCGGTATCGAGACTCAGAAACCTACTGCGGAAAGAGGAAGGGGAAGGAGGAGTTCAGCCAGGAGTGAAATACTCGGGAGGCGTCGGAGCCTCGGGCTCGGTCTCGCCAAGGTGACCCAGGTCCACCCCAGGCCACGGGGCGGGCAGGCAGGGACCTTGCCCACGCCAGGATCACGGGGAGGGAGGTCTCGGGTCACCTGTAGGACTCTCGGGATGGCCAGGGTGACGGGTGTGAGGCAAGGGAAGGATCGTGCCAGCTACAGGAGGGCCTGACAGGCAGCTTGCTGCCGCCGCCGAGATTGTGAACTGGAGGTTGGATCAGGGCTGGGAGTCTCCTGGATTCATTTCTCAGTCATTTATTCAGCTATAATTGCCTGTCTGCCTGTCTTAAGCTAATGACTGGATGTGAAGATTTCCAGTTCGGGTTTGTGAGAAGGTAATTACGCTGCAATCGCGCTGTACGACTATTCCTCGAATGAAGATAAACTTGTTTGAGTAGGTCTGCACATCGCAGGGATCAGTTGTATTACAGAGCCCAGGCATGGCAGGGGAGATAAGGAATGTTTTCGCTGCTGCTTTTTTATCTGGTGACCTATTAAAAGCTTTTCTGTCTGACGGGAGTGAGGAGCAAGCAGAGGGGTTAATCCCACAGCTCCTCACCCCTGATGAACGCGATTTAAGTCTCCTGTTGAGACCTGATCGCCGGGTTGGGGTTTAGTGGGTGCTCTTAACTTCCTTTCTAGTAGGTGCCGGTTTGCTGTGTTGAGATGCCCTGAGCTGAGCTCCAGTTCCACGAGACTGACAGAGGTTTCCAAGGGGTAACTCCACCTCGGGATGGCGTGAAGGGTACTGCAGATCCAGAAATACAGCCGAGGCCTGGGAAGAAAACCCCGGTGTGGGGAGGCAGGGAGGGGGCTGCAGCACAGCACCCATCAGCAGGACCAGGGGAGTAAGTCTGTTGCTGCGAGTTTTGGGCTGTTGGCAGAGCTGCGGACGGGCTGCCAGCAGGGAACGTTCCCGGTTGGCATCTGGGTGGTCTGGGCACAGGCACGGCACGCTGCGGGTGACGCCTGTCGCTGGCTGGCATTATCAGAGCAGGCAGATGCACAGAAATTCGCCCTGCTGCTATCACAGGGCCTATGAACACGGAGCGTCCACGCTGAACATCACCCGGGAGCTGGTAAATTCCAGCAGCGTGACCTCCTTCCAGGCTGGATAAAACCCTCTTCCGTGTTCAGGAGGCCCTTGCTTTCCAGGACTGCAGCACAGGGGGTGTCTGCACGAGTAAACACAACCAAGGCGCTCTCTCTGCCCCTGTACTGGGCAGACTGGCGATATATAAGCATCATTAGATCGCATCGTTTACCAGCAGCCTTG
Source organism: Baryphthengus martii (assembly GCA_013396935.1). Lineage (NCBI taxonomy): Eukaryota > Metazoa > Chordata > Aves > Coraciiformes > Momotidae > Baryphthengus > Baryphthengus martii. Next base: position 744,978 of record VWZK01022061.1, read on the forward strand.
GCACCCAAGGCCACTTCTGGGTAGTGCATGTTCAGCAGTCAGTCCTGGCCTGGCTCCTCTGAGTGCCTGGGGTGTGCTGGTTGATCTATGGGGATGGGAGGAGGCATCTCTCCTCACGGAATCCCAGAATCCTGGAATCCCAGAATCCCAGAATCCCAGTATCCCAGAACGGGTTCGGTTGGAAAGGAACCTTTCAAGATCATTTAGTCCGCGGGCAGGGACGCCTTGCACCAGATCAGGTCTCTGCAGGCTTCTCCTCCTCTGCTCCTTTAAAGCTCTCGCCCTCGTGCGCAGCACAAGCCAATGCTCTGAGATCATCTCTGGGTCCCATCGAGCCGTTAAACCCCCTCAAATCTTTCTCGCTCAGCAGCACTTCATATAAATCCAGTAATGTGCGTATCACTTTGGCTGCCAACTGCTTTTGGGTCAGGAGAGAGGGGGCCGTGTGGAGGGCGGGGGGTATTATTACAGTCCCTGCTCCGTTTCCCCCGGGAATCCCAGGAAACCGCAGGCTGCCAGCACGCGTCTGGAGGACGGAGGCGTGTTGGGGACCCCTGGGAGTCAGCTGGCAAATGGGATGCACTGGGTACGGATTAACAACCCATTAGGGCAGGGGCTCGGGGCTGCATTAAACAAATCCTTCCCCTCAGCCTTTGCAAACGCCGGCGATTGTTGCCTTAAAGCCGGGCAGGAGCGAGACAACTCCAGCCCAGGGACGGTGCTTAAGTATCGGGCTCGCACCATTAAATATCAATGAGGGCTTAAGGGCATTGCGCAGCGCTTCCCTCGGGGAGATAAATGATTTCCTGGGATGAACCCAACTGGCCCGCTCCGCCCTGCATTTGCTTGATGTTGAGGCGGCCAAAAGAACACTCTTCGGGATGAATAAAACATGCAGCTCGAGGAGCGGCGGCAAACGCTTTGTCAGGAAGAGCCCCCGACCACGACGGGGCAGAACGCGCGCACCCGTCTCTCACGGGCTGGCCGGCTGAGCGGCTCTCGGGAGCGGCCTGCTCACAACCACCCCGTTCCAGTGCGCCAGGGAATTCAGCCTGCTGGACAAGGAAAGGCTCTTCTGCTCCGATTTTTTTTCTCTCCTGCGGCAATCATCCAGAATTGGCGGCAAAACCCACCCTGGGGAGAGGCATTTTGCCCCTGAGGCCCATTAGATCCTGGGTGGGGTCGTGACCTGTTTGTTGGAGGCCCTCAAAAGGTGACTAAGAAATGCATATTCCGATAGGTGATACGGGGAATCACCAGCATCATCCTTCTTTCCACCAGGGAAAAATAAGAATGGGAAAAATCTGAACTTCTTAGAAGTGCAGAGAGGTTTCTAGCTAGGGAGTCCAGCTCTGGCGCTGGCTTCTGGCGTTAAATTGGGATGAGTCAGGGACCTGCTCCGTACCTCACTTTGCCCGCAGATCCGTGTCCTGGAGCACTGCTCACACCTTGCATGTTGCGAATATGTTGGGATTTTCACGTGGAGAGTTTTGAAATGGGAAAAATTCACTGCTCCCAGCTCTTTGGATGCAGACTGGCAGCACTTTGAATCTGGTTGATAGTTCCTTGAGTTAGAGGGATGCGCTGCATCGAGATGGAAAAGAGGACAGAGGGAAACCGAAGCACCACTCTGGTGCCGCGGAGCGCTCAGACCTGGCACTAAGGTGCTGAAACCAGCCCGGCTGACACGGGGGCTACAAGGGATTATGAAAATTCTAATGAAATATTTGCCTCCTGGGAAACAGTATTTCATCCAATATAAAACCTTTGCAAGAAAGATTTAACTTACAGTTCAGACAAAAACAGTCCTAATGAAGCAGCGCGTCACAGCTGGAAATTCCCGATCCAATTTGTCAAATATTAGGATTCTCTTTTTATTTGTAACTTCATCACTTGAAATGTGATTTGTTCCAATCTGGGAATATAATGAGGTCAAAGTTGCTGTTTAGAACGCAAGCTCTTTGCAGGGCTTTTGTAAGTCAGAGGTATCGCTGCGAAAACTGATTCCAAACGCTCCCGAGTTTTCTGAAACCTGAAAACGCTGCCACAGCCTCTGGGGGATGGAGTTGGGAAGGGCTGGGAGAGTGGCAGCAGGAGATAGAAATCCTAGAGAAAAGTCAAGTCTTCCTACCCATGAAGACAGTGAAATTCCAGGTTTCTGGAGAAATATTGGCTTCTCCATCATTGTGCCTCTTCCAGGCGAGGGCAAACAAACATCAGCCAGCAAGAGCAGGGAGGGAGTGATCCTGAGCTGGGAGGAGGCTGCCGCAGGTGCCTTTCAGTCCTGATTTTTTACTGATCTCTTACTCTGATGCCTCTTTTCCCAAGAAAAAGGTGGTGTTCTGAGTGCCAGGAGCCACAACAACCCCAGGCAACGCTCCGGGCTGGAGGAGGAGTGGCTGGGGAGCTGCCAGGCAGAAAGGGACCTCGGGGTGCTGATGGACAAGCGACTGAACACGAGCCAGCAGTGTGCCCGGGTGGCCAAGGTGGCCAACGGCATCCTGGCCTGGATCAGGAATAGTGTTGCCAGCAGGTCTAGGGAAGTGACTGTGCCCCTGTACTTGGCACTGGTGAGACCCCACCTCAAGTACTGGGTTCAGCTTTGGGCACCTCAATACAAGAAAGACCTTGAGGTGCTGGAGCGGGGGCAGAGCAGAGCGACTGGGCTGGTGAAGGGCCTGGAGAACAAGTCTTATGAGGAGAGGCTGAAGGAACTGGGGCTGTTTAGTCTAAAGAAGAGGAGGCTGAGGGGAGACCTTCTTGCTCTCTACAACTCTGCAATGACGTTGTAGAGAGGTAGGTGCTGGTCTCTTCTCACCAGTAAGTAATGATAGGAGAAGAGGGAATGGCCTAAAGCTGCACCAAGGGAGGGTTAGGCTGGACATTAGGAAAAATTTTTTCTCTGAGAGGATTGTCAAGCACTGGAACAGGCTGCCCAGGGAGGTGGTCGAGTCACCATCCCTGGATGTGTTTAAAAGTCGTGTAGAAGAGATGCTGAGGGATTTGGTTTAGGGGTGATAAAGATAAGAATAGGGTTAAAGGTTGGGCCTGATGATCTTATAGGTCTTTTCCAACCTAGAGGATGCTATGAGTCCGTGAAGCCAGCTCTCCCGCCTGCCTCGCTCCTACGCGTACCCAGTGAGCTCAGGAGGCTGGGAGCTCTTCTTGGACTTCAGCGCCCGGCTTCCCAAACGGGGATTTTGTGATTTGCAAGGGAGCTAAACGCTGAAAAGTGTTTCAGTATCCCTGAGCAGGCAGCTGAGGAAAGACTCGATCAAAGTATAAACAATTCCTAAGCGCCTGAATCGGAAGAATGACACAAACTAACCCACCCCTTAAAGTGCCTGTGACCACAAACCACATCACTGCAGAAAAGGAGACACTTTGCTCGTTCAAAGTCATAAAAATCCCTTACCAAGGTGACAAATTTATGGCTGCCGTAATTACACGATTACTTTATTATGTGCCACCGGTGCGAGAAAATATATATTAAAAAGTCACTTCCAAACCAAAAGGGCCAGCAAAGAATTATTGGAGGCAGTAAATAAATGTGACATGTACAATTATTGACTCGACTGGAAGGTGGAATTGCAGATTTCCAACCAGCCATCATGTGCAAAGGCTTTAGGTGGTGGTGGTGGTGGTGGTGGCAGCGGCTTGGGCTGGGGACCCAAAATGGGCCAAAACAGCCCAAAGGTGTCTTCTTTGAGAGACAACCGGCCTCCTGGAAACACTCCTTGTCCTGACCTGCTTCACTTCTTTGTTAACTGACTCTGGGTAAGGGCGAGGATGCTCTGGAGACTTTGACCTGGGCCTTGCTCTGACCTGTCTGACGCTGTCAGGTCCCAGCCTCACAACGTCCTGCCTGGGGCCAGAAAGAAGCAGAGGGTGGCACGATCCCGGGAGAAGGCGCTGGGAAGCTTTAATTACCTGGATTGTCCCAGGAGGTCCCCAGTGCCCCACACACTAATTGCTGATAAATGTTCATGCTGAGTAGCTTTTATTTTTCCAGTGAGATGGAAAAACAGGGAAAATATGTGAAAGTCCCTGGACTTCAAGAGCGTGTTTTTCTTCCATTTATATTTACCTAATTATGCTGTCACAGACTGATGAAAATTAGACCCTCAACCCCCTCCCCTCACCCCTAAAATGACCCAATAAACAGAGCAGCGACTCCAACTACGCCAGACAACACAGTCGGAGATACAGGAGAGATGGTTCTGAGACAGGATGGGATAGTTCTGACCACGCAGCACCTCCGAGCAGATCCCTGGGGTCAAAGACCTATTCCAACCCAGGAGGTCGATTTCCACGTACAAACATAGCCTGAGGTCTCAGCATTTCCCCCCTTTATCCCAGCTCTGGCCAATTTCGTTCTTGAGATAGAACCCGATGGAGAAAGGGAATGTTAAATTTGTGTGGGCGGTGAGTGGGGCCTGCTCAGAGCGGGGCTGTGGGGTTTGCGGGCAAAGCCGTGGTGGCCACTGCGGTGGTAACAAGAGAGCGTAAGCGCAGCACGTTGGCTTCAAACCCAGGCAAAAAAGTAAAGCTTGTTCTACAAGAGCTCCATTTCCCCTCATCTACTTTGCAGCCTTTATCTTGCCAGTGCTGGAATGACCACGGCCCACCCCAGCGCTGGATAAATATTCATTTTTCCCTGTGATGAGGTTGCTATAGGTGACAGCTCCCAAAGTGGCCACGCACGTGGGCAAAATCCACCCGGGGAGTCACCTGGGGCTTTGCACAGCGCTTAGAGCTTCTCCATGGCGGGAGCCGGTGGTCCCGCCGGCTGCGAGCTCCTCCGAGCCGTCACTGCTGAGGGGAGGCTCCGGTACCAGCCACCGGTGCGGTTTAACGAACACCTAAGTGAGCAGAGCGTGCGGCGCGGAGCCCACGGCTCTGGACGTCACGCGGCGCGGTAAATACGGAGGAGCGCGCGCAGAGATACGGGCAGGGAGAGAACGGACTCGGTGAGGGAAAGTACAAGCAGCTGCGGGATCAGGGCTAAAACCCGACATACTGAAATCGATTTCCAGCACCGAGCGCAACAGGAGGCGTCGTAAACACAGCGGTTGGCCGTCGCAGCCCGGTTTGGACGGCGCGTTAGGAAACCTCACCTGGTTTCTGTCCGGAGCCGTGGGCCGGCCTCGCAAATCCTCCGTGTTTTTCCCATGTGCTCCCTCGCAGCGCCGGGACGCAGAAGCAGCTCTGGCACCGGATTGGATTCCTAAAGCATTCCAGCCCTGTTCTCACCCGCAGAAACGGTCTGGTTCCCTGAAAAATTAAAACCACTTCATTTTATTTCTGCTCTTATGATCCCCCATCCGCACACAGACCCCCCCCCCACCCCAGGGCTGACTGGGCCCTGCCGAGTGGGTCTGCAATATTGCTGCTGATTAGCCCCGCTCGCTAATGACACAATAGGCTAATTACACGTCTCCCTTCCTAATGAGTTGAGACTGATGGCGACTGCGAGCTACGAGCAGCGAGACTCTGTCAGGGTGACCCCACCACTGCTGTCCCCTGGGCCACCAAAGGACCCACGGCTCTTTGGGTAGCCCTACCATGCCTGATGGCGTTTGTCAGGCATTTGGAGTTTCCGAGCCCTCGTTCCCCTCCTTCCACCTCTCCCTTTTCCTCCCCCTCCCCTCCAAACCCCGGTGCTCCCCCCCGTGAAGGTGCTGCGCAGACTTTGCAGCAGAGCCGTTCCCTTCGTTTAGCTTCCCTGCGGATCCTATTAGCCATAGAATTTCCTCCTTTTTTTTTTTTTCAGGGCTCTTTTTTTTTTCTTATTTTAAACGAATACACGTCAAAATATGTACATATATACTTCTGCTTTCAGGGGAAATTCTGGAGTCGAGGCTCGGCGCACGCACTTCTGCCTCCTTCTACCTCAAGCATTATTTTATATCCATAGATGTATGAGGAAGCAGTTACAGGATCAAACTCCCTCGGTGCCCGGAGTTCCCTGAGCAGGCTGCTCCGGGCAGACTCAACGCTGCAGCTCCTTCCCCAGCACCAGTTTCACGCTGATTCTCCCATACTTGTCATTTCTCTCCCATCTTCCTCCCACAGCCCCGTGCGTCATTCCAGCCTCTCTCCCCAGCGCATCCCCCTCCTCACCCCACGACCCACGCCCCTCTCCGTCCTCCCACACGTCCCAGCTCCTCTGCAGCCCCTGCCTCTCTTCCCCCACCCTCCCTTGGTGCTCGGCCGAGGTTTTGTGGCCCAAGCAGGGCCGCTGCTGCCCGGCCACCCACAAGAACCGCTTGGTTGCGGTGGCTTCGCAAAGCTCCCTTTCATTTTGGAGCGGCAGAGGGAGGCTGCGCTGGTGGATCTGCCTGGCAAGCGGCTCCAGAAGGCGTTCACGAGAGGCCGACGCGTTGCCAAGAATCTCGTTACGCGTCCCGTCTGACGGCGTGGTCCAGCCCTGGGAAGGATGCTCTCCACGCAGCCACCCCATGGACCTGCACGTGGGATCTGGGAGCTGAAGGAGATGCTTCTACGGGGCTTGAGGGGGACAGCAGGGACCTCAGGGCCACGCGAGGAACCTCCCAGACTCACAGACTTCCAGAAGGAGAAAACCCGTTGTCCATGGAAGGCAGGGAAGAAGTCTGGGAGGAGGATGGAGAATCCATCCCAGACTTTGTGCAGCGCCCGGAGCAGGCTGGGAGAGCGCTGGAGGAGCTGAGCCAAGGCAGACACCCAGACAGGGCGGCCATCGTCAGGAAAGCGCACAGCTCGGTCTCTCTGTCTTGATTTAAATAATTTCCATGCGGCCAAGAGCCGAAGTGCGGAGTTGCTCTCCCGTGAAGGCGGCTCCTGGCAGCCCGACTGGGCCAACGAAGGGGTTAACGTCAGGTTACGCTCAGAGATCCCTCTCCCTTGCCATGCTTCGTTAATAATTTTGTGGTGAAACAAAGCAAAGCCATCCAAGTTTGGTGACAATTTTCCCACAGTCATACGCTGCTCTGATTCATTTTCATCCGCAGATTGGAGTGGTAACGGCCTGACCACAGAACACTTCCTGGGGATTAATCACGGCTGGGAAAAGGGCTGTGACTCCACAACATGCTCCAGGTGCCCTCCGAATCTGCCTCTTTGTCAGGAATTAGCCAGTGGTGAGGTCACTCCTGCTCTGACTTCGCCCGTGCAATTAGAAGCCGATAGATGCTAATTAGCAGCAGGGTTCAGCCGCGGAGCTGCCCGTGATGGCGCTGGGAGCCCATCCCCTGCCCAGGCTCCGGGGGTCTCCGCTCCTGTCCCGTCACGCCCGGCCGCGTGCTGGGGCACAGTGCGTGTGTCCTGGGCACCGGTGGGCACGGGGGACCTGGGGAAGTCCCTCACTTCTCTTCATTGTTCCCCGTCCCTCTCTTTCTGCTCCACCACACCTGGGCTCCGAGGGGACCCAGGGAGCGATGGGTGGATCCAGCGCTTTTTCTTTCTGAAGCCTGCAGAATATCCCCTGGTTTCTGACACCTTGCCTTCCTTCCAATGAATGAGTCAAGCCTGGAAAATAAAGTCCCAGGACGTCATTCAAGCAAAAGCCTTCTTTTCTGTGCACAAACAAGAAATTTCTGGTCAGAACTGGTGTGGGAAGGGATGGCTCCAAGGGATGGCGTCAAGGGGTGGCTTCGAGAGCTGGCTCCAAGGGACGGCTCTAAAGGGACGGCTCCAGGGAGTGGCTCCAAGGGACGACTTCAAGGGATGACTCCAAGGGATGGCTCCAAGGGGCGGCTGCCCTCACCTGGGCTGGGGCAATGCCTGGCTCTGCAGGAGCCCCCCCTCAATACTCCCTGCACAGCAGTGAAGGTTTGCACAGCAGGGACCTCCATCCCTGCTTGCTGGAGCCAGCGAGGATGGGTCCTCCCCCAGTATAGGCAGAGATCCAGAGCACTGGGGAAGGTCTGGAGCTGGCTGGTGGGCTCCGCACGGCCTGAGCACAACATAAGGTGTTTGGGCTCTGGTTCCTCGGCACTGCGAGCTGTGAGATCTTCCTCCGCACCTCTGGGGCCTGCCTCCTTTCAGAGACCCTGCGAGATGGTCTCTCCCTCCTGCGAGGCTGTTTGAGCTGCAGCGCTGCCTCCCCAGCCTGTCCTGAGCTCCACCCGGGCACGGCACTGGGGCCCCGTTTTCCAGCTGCAAAGCAAAATGTGTTTCTCCAGCTCAGGGAAATACTCCTCCAGGTTCCAGTTCGTAATGGAAAGAGCAGCCGCTGGCAGAAGAACTCTCCACCGCTCCCCGGCACCGCGGGACCCCTCGGTGGGTGCTGCCAACCGTGCAGGTGGGCACGAAGCTCTGGGGCCATCGAGAAGCCTCATGGGGACGGGTTCCTCACGCTGCCTTCTTCTGCCTCTGGCTGGGTGCAACGTGCAAAAATAGCCTGAGAAAGGGATCCCGCGGGGCGTTTCTGAGCTTCTCGCAGGCTGGCGTTAGAAAATACAAGTGCTGGGGGAGGGAAGAGCGCATCTCTCTGCACCAGCCGCCGCAGACAGTGGCCCCAGCGGCGCTGGTCGGGTTTCCCCACAGCTCTTCTCCTTCCCGTGCCACATGTCTGCAGCTGGCTGCCGGCCACCACGGCCGCGGGGAGCCACGGCAGCCGACCTGCCTACCCTGGCTCTGCCAAACAGCTCGGGGAAGGGGGAGCCGATGAATTGCCCCCTTCCTCATCCTCCGGACCGAGAGCTGACCCTGGCCGGCTGCGGCGGCAGCGCCTGCGCTGCAAGGTGGAAGAGGATTTTTTTGGGTAGCATTGTGCTGTTTTCCTGCTAGGTTTATCCTGTACAGTCTAGAATTAAACATCTGTTGTTCAAAGACTCCTTCTCGTTACCTAGAGGATTCCCCAGTGCTGTGTCCCCTCTTAACTTCCTCTGGCGTCACCCTTTCAAATTCCGAGGCATCCCGACACACCAGTGCTTGCGTCTGCCTCTTGTGCCGCGTTTTTGAGGTTGATGTTCCATCTCCCTGCAGGATCCAATCTTTTATTTCTCATTAAAGCTGTCAAAGAAACAGTTTCCTTCTCAGTAAAAATTCAGATTTAAAAAATAATAATAACAATAATAATCTGTATTGGGCTAAAAAGGAAAAATCCTTTTCATCAACCTAAGTAAAGGGAAACGGTGTCGGTACAGGTTGGTCCGAACTTTCCATCTCTGCTGCAACCCTTTGCCTTTCCTCCTTCCACCTTTTTGTTATGATTGGAAACAGAAGCCCGTGTTAAGTGCAAAGACAAGAAGATTTTCATTTTCAACGTACTGAAACAAACTCCTGGTAAATTCAAAGGCAGGTTTTCCCCCCCACACACAACTTTCATCATTGAAATGTCCCATCTAAACCCATCCCAGCCTAGGGAAGGAATAAATGAATCCATCCATGAATAAATAAACGTTCCTGTTTGACGCAAGCGAGAACAAGAGTCACGATTAACTTACTTCCCCGATAGCATCACATCACTCAGGGTATCAATCCTCGACACCTCGGCAGACAGCGCCCTCCCGCTTCGCGCATTCCTCCCAGTACGAACTTCTGGGCGAACAATGGGCCGAAAAGGGAAAGAGGAAAAGGACAAATTAAAAAAGTCTGCTGCGAGCTCCGAGCGAGAGGCTTGACACTGTCAGCGCAGCCCAGATGGAAAACATAGACCTCTTCCATGGCACGGCAACATGCTTCGTCATGAAGGGGATTGCACACACGTGTAGCCGTCCTGGGGCGTGCGGCCCCGGAGAGCGCGCGGCTCAAAGATCCCAGGGCTTTCCCCGTGATGAAGTCGGTGTGGATATTTTATAGGCTGTTGCTTCGAAGAGCTGAAATAGCTCGGGTACGAGAAGATGGCCGGGGCTGGAACGTTTGCAGCTAGTCTCATTAAGGGAATGAGGAGGGTGACTGGAGCTGGAGGCTCTGAGGAGTCCGTCATTTGCCAGGGGGTCAGAACGGGGTGTGCTTTTCACCGATGCCTGGCAGGGGCGGCCCTGGGCGTTACGGGGTGGGGATGGTTGGCTCTGCTGGGGTCACCAGCGCTGGCTCCACCGAGCAGCAGGATCCTTGGAGCCAGAATGGTCCCTCAAGACGTTTCTGCTGCTCGGTGCAGAGCTGTCCACCCGCCGTCCCGGCTCAGAGGGACATCCCTGCGGAGCTTTTCGTCCGTCCCCAGCAGCAACCGGGAGCAAAGCGCTTGGAGGAGACCAAAGCAAAGCGCCCAGGTCAGGTGGTGTTGGGCACGGAGCAGGACGAGGAGCCCGTTCCCATCACCAGCCCTCCCCGTCAGGTTTCTTGACCCGGGTGACCACAAGGCAGCGTTCGCAACTTCTGGGTTTAATATACGTATTTATGGTACATATGCATTTATTTAACAGGTCTGGCCCAAACAGCCGCCGTTTGCCAAAAAGAAACAATCATCCTTCATTTCACAGCTGTGACATCATAAGGTCATATTTCACGGATATGATGTCACTACTGCGCAATATGACTTCTTATTTTCAAAAGGTTTTTATTAATGCTGAGGTTTTTTGGTTTTTTTCCTCGGGTCTGGCCAGAACATCTGGAGCCGGGAAACTTCAGAGTCCAGAAATATTCACAAGATGTAGCAGACGGAATTACAACCCGCAATATTTCTCGGAGCGAAAGAGAACAGATAACAATGTGGGGAACCAGTAGTCACAACCAACTGTGAAAAAAATCAAAGCACAGCGGCGCGGGGGAGGGAGACGGAGGCCGGAGGTGCTGCGGGATGGGGACGGATCCTCGGCCGTCAGGTGGCACGTTCGGCTGCAGGACCTGGCTGGGGACACTTGGGCAGGGAGAGGACACCCCAGAGCCACCTAGTGAGATGGCAGAGCACAAGTGGCACCTCTGGGGAAGAAGGAGGTCTGTCCCTCTGTTTATCCAGAATAAAGGGGTGTTTCTTCTTGTACGGAGCACGGAGAAACCCAGAGAAACTGGGAAAGAGGGAAGGGAAAGGATGCTCGGGGTGAGGGTCCACTGGGCGGGCAGAAGGAATGGGGGAGGTGGGACAAAAGCCTTGGTGAAGGTGCGCTGGGTGAGGGCAGGGGTCTGGGCGCGATGCTGCTCTGCAGGGCGTGGGTGCAGGGCGCCCATCCCTTGGGGCCCTCGGCACCCTCACCGGGAGCTGCATCCCGCGTCCCGGGGTCCGCCGGGAGCACGAGCCTTCCTCCCGCCGGACCTCCCTCTGTAGCCGAAGCTGTGGGACGTGCAGAGCCAAGGCAAGGTGGTAAAAGGACTCGGGTGACGATTCATCTGGAATCTCTAATTAATACATTCCAGCTGCATCCCTTTCGGGTCCCCCTTCCAGCAGGGCCCGTGTGAGCGAGCACACGGAGTCCCAGACAATAGCTGCGTGATGCTTTTTCCATCAGCCTTCCTCGCAGCAGAGGCCGGAACACAAAGGAAAAAACCCAAACCCATTCCTGTCAGGGGAAAATACCACGGAACTGCTGCGACCACGTGCAGGCTGTCTCGGGCTCCAAGCAGTGGGTCACCTACCACGTGCCAATCCCGAGAAACGTCACTGCCTAATTCTGGACAATAAATAACGGCCGCCCCGCGCCGTTCCGTCTCGCCAGCAGCCAGCCTTGTTGGAGAAGCGTTTGTCCGCCTGCGCCGGCGGTTTGTGAGCCTTGCTGTGAGGGGGGGTGTTGGTGGGCACCTTGCTGAGCATCCCCCACCCCCGGCAGCTCCAGGGGCTGTGCAGCAGGATTCTCCTCCCAGGGAGCCGGGGCAGCTCAGGTGGCTTCTGCCGCGGAGAGGAGAGAAGGGTTGGGGAATTAAGACTGACAAGCTGACGAGATAAACTGGTCAGATAAAAGGATGACAGAAATAATTTTACATGGCATTACTGTGAAAAGCTAATTTATACACAGATGAGCCCATGACAGACTCAGTGGAGGGTGGCAGACGAGCGGGGAATGAAGAGCACTTCATTTATCCTCTGAAACAGGAGGGGGAGTGTTGGGAGCCGGCTGCCTGGGACGTCTTCCCTCGCTCTTTCTATTTCAAAGTTATCAAACTTTATCTGCAAATTAGCAAGGCCAGGAGAGAAAGAGTAACACCAAACTCATCAATGTTCCTGCTTTTTTCCAGGCCCATGGGTCAGAGAAGTCAGGACAATTTTGCAAAATGGAGCCTTGATTTTTCTCCTGCTGAAACCAGGAAAGCCTCCACGTTTCCACACCATGTGAAAAAAGCTTTTTGCTCTTCTTTTACATCGAGCCAGGTCATCATTTCTCCCTCTTTAGCTCTCTTCAGCTCGGTTGGATCACTGGGAATTGGATGAGTGCAGATATGGGGTTCAGACATGGCTGCCGCCGTGTCAGGGCTCAGGGAAGAGCTCCTCACCACATTGCTCCCTTCTCCACCCTCTCTCTTCTCCCCTCTCCATCAAGCAGGAGCCTGTGAGGTGCCCCAGGCAGGCAGGAGCCATCCCAGGCACAGTGAGGTTCCTCTACCTGCCTGAGCATCCCTGCCCCGGGTCCCCCCTGGCAGGCATGGGAAGCAGCGGGACGTGGGCACCGGCGCAGGCAGGTGCTGGCAGATCAGGCAGCAAAAGAGAGGGGAGGGATTTTCACGACATATTTTATGCAAAACCGATGCTCTCAGCCCGAGGAGAAACGCTGCATCCCCCCTTCCCCTACAGCACAGACCAGGGGAGCGTGGGCAGGGTCCTTCCCGGGGGAGGAGCAATGGGGTGCAAGCAGCCGGAGAGCCCCGAGCCCCTATCCCATCCTCCTCCCAGGGAGCTCGTGGCCCAGAGAGCTGCTCTCCCACGCCCTGCTCGCTCTCCTCGGCCGTGGAGGAACAGGCTGGCTGCTCTGCAGCTGCCACAACAATAGTAATAATACTAATAAACCCCCTTCCCGCTGAATCCTGCGGGCTGTTGGCAGGTCCTTCTCACACAATTAGCATTTCTGGTCGAGCAGGGGGTTCGCAGATTGCACATGCTGGTTAGTGTTTTGCAGAACAGACTGAAACCAATATGGCCTTCCCTCTACCATCAGCTAAAAGTGGCTTCCCACCAGGATGGGCCCAGCACGGCTTCCACCAGCCCCGCCGGAGGGAGAAGCTCCCTCCGAACGCAGTCCCACCGGGATCCTCTGAGCCCTCGACCCCTCACAGCAGAAATGGCCTCTCACCCTCCCCAAAATACAGGCCTTTCATCTCCCGAAAATACAGACCTCTCACCTCCCCAAAATACAGGCCTCTCATCTCCCCAAAATACAGGCCTCTCATTTCCCCAAAATACAGGCCTCTCATCTCCCCAAAATACAACCCATCTTATGTATGGGTCACACGTAGAGGGGTACGATACTGGCTGGAGGGTCCCGTGCCGCGTGGTGGCACCTTCCCCGGCGTGCAGACGTGGCTGGATCACACGCAAACTACTTTGCCTGGTTGCAAAAAGGACATTTTGCAGGACTGGCTCCTGTCCCTTTAGGGACCAAGACGTCCCTGTGGGAAGCAGAGAAAGGGCTGAGAGGAGGGGGATGTGCTGCCCCTCCCTCAGTGAGGGTCAGGGACTGGCCCTTTCCTTGCTCAGGGCAAAAAAAAACCAAATATTGTTGGGATGCAGGGTTTGGGAAAAGGGTTGTGCCTGATGGAGAGGTACCCAAAGAGACATCTGTCCCCGTTTAGAGAGGAACGGGTGACTCTCCAGGCTGCCACCGCTGATAACATTACTGCTCATCAGCTCGACGATGACAAGTAACCCTGTGCAGAGCCTGAGCCCACCGCAAACACCCGAGCAAACGCGTCCCCGAGCCGGTGGCCCTGCTGCGAACAGCTGATGGAACAAACGGGTCCCCAGGCTGGTGGCTCGTGGCTCGTGGCAGCGCCTTCCAGCGCCCGGCAGCAGCGGGCACACGGTCGGTGCAGCTCTGCTGACACGTGCAGCTTGTTACAACCAGACTGACCCAAACCCAGCCGCCATCCTCCCAGTGCCGCTTGAAGGGAGCCTGCGACTCCCGGCTGCCTGCCCGGGCCGGGTTTGTAAAGCTGGCCGGAGACGCTGGCCTCCCGTCCGCGCTGTTCTGCCGGCACGAGCCCATCCAGCCGGTAGCGCGCGGTGATGAATTGCCTTGCTTTAAAACTCCTATTTATAGACAAGCAGTAGGAGCAGGGTGCCAGCGATAATGCCGGGCGAGGCTCCTCCTCGGCAGCTCAGCAGCTAATCCCATTAGCCTCCGGCTGCTCCCGAGGGTGCTGAGCAGCTCAGCTCCCTTGCCCCAGCCACCGTGGGTATCTCCCCTCCTCGCTCCAGGGTCCCACCGGCACCCACCGCAGCCTCCCTGGGGCCGGGCGGGCGGCGGGGAACGCTGGGAAGGCTGTGTTGGATCTAAGGAGCTTTAGGTGGAGCTCGGTGCGACCAGGGAGCTGGGAACAGGAGCCGAGGGCACGTGTGATCCTTGACCTCACGTCACCCCGGAGCCAACGCTGGAGTCGGGTAGTGTTTGATTTCCCAGGAGGTTCAAGTACCAGCCCCAGGCTTCTCTGGGGTTTGCCTGGAGTCAGCGCTGGGGAAATGAGCTGGAGACCCGTTACAGATCCAGGTTTCAGCAAGCAGCCAGTTTGGGAACGACGTGTTTGGGGAACAATGCTCCACATCAAACAGGTTTCTACCCCACAAACATTTTTTTCCTTAGCCTACACATTTCTCGAAAATTAAAAAAAAAAAAAAAAGGAACAAAAAAGAAATCCATTCCGCCCTCTCCTTTTATTCCTTTTATTTTCTCCCAAGCCCCAGATCTTATCAACAAAGCCTCCTTCCTTTCTGGACAGGCCTGCGGGACGCTGAGTGACAGCACCCGGGGATGAAAAGGACAGGCCCCTTCTCCTGCCAGCAGCTGAGGCTCACCAGTCCCTCCCAGCTCGATCTATACGACATGGGTTCCTTCTCCCGTTTCCACCGGGCTGGATCCCACTCAGGGGGCCTGTGCTGGAAAACCCCCACGGGACACAGATGCCAAGCCCAGCCTGTGCTCCCAGCCAAGGATGCAGGCAGGCGGCCCATGCCGAGGGACAGAGGAGGGGTATCACTGCCGGAGAGCATCCCGCATCCCGACGCTCCTCTCTGCCCACCCCAGCACCTGGGGGTGACGGCAGGGAGGGGAGAGGCGGCTGCTGGACCATGTGAGTCTGCTCAAGGTGGTGCAGAGAAATTCCTGGCAGAGCTGCCCGCCTGCGGGTTTGTCTCCGGCAGCTCCCGCCAGCAGCCTCCCAACCCTTCCCCGGGCAGGTCTCCCGGCTGCGGGAGCAGAGCTGCCAATCCCCCCCACAAAGCTGCATTTCCACCCTGTGGGTTTGCGGTGAATAAATATCCTGTGTTTATGCCGTTTGGCTTCAGTGGGACGTGAACGTGGTCGGTGGGGAGTAATCCCCCCCCCCCAACACACGCAGAGGCTGGGGGGAGCGCGGGGTGGGGAGCATTTACACACGCACACGAAACAATCCCTATTTGTCTCCGAAGACAGACCCCACTGTTGGGTTTCCTGGGGTCACGCAGCTGCAGGAACATGTGGAAAAGAAATGTATCTCTCCTAAGCACTGGACATACATGTAATTCAATATATTGCTCCCATGTGCCAGAAATCCACCAAACTGGCCCCATTTCAAATCGCAGGGAAACAGAGAGTATCAGGGACGGAGGGAAATCCTAATTCAAGCTCCTCATTCAGTTCTGTACCTTATTTTCATGGGGTGGGGCTGCAAGAGGCGATGGAGGTCGCAGGGGTTTCTCGGGGCGCTGGGGAGACACAAGCAGCACGGGGTGAGAGCTCCCACCATCTATTCCAGACACCGGAGCTCACGGACAACACCACATCAGACAGCACCAGTGAGGTACCACCAGCTCCTGAGACCAGCTCTCCCAGAGCTGAGATGCCTCCAAGCCCCTGCAGTTCTAGTATCTGCCCGTGTCCTGACACGGTCAAAAAAAAACGGGGTTTGCCCTGAATTTCCGCGCAGCCTCTCCCACGAGCCCTAGAAAACCTTTTCCTTGGGATGTTGGTCCCCAAGGGATCACCTTCCCCCTGCAGAGCCGCAGCTCAGTCCCTCAGCTTCACACCTGCAGCCCCCTCGGAGGAGGCTGGGCCGGCCTTGCCGAGCCGGCGGAAAAGCCGATTTGAGTTCTAGTAACACCGCGCGGCGAGGCCGCGAACCACAGTTACCTCATCTCAGCCTTAAATGGATTTTTCCATTAAGAGAGGATTTTTTTTTTGTCTTGTTTTATTGAAAAGGAATTTGCAGTAATTAGCTCTTACGGGGGATTTCACTGTTCTCTCTGCTCCTCTAAAGCATAAAACACTTATTACAACACATTGTTTAACATTGATATCCACTCCTAGAGATTTTTCTCTCCTCGTGCAATGATCCAGCCCTGCCTTTGGACTTCAAGGGCTTAAATCTTCCTGCAGACCTGAGCCGTGCCCTGGTCCCCTCTGCCTGGATCCGCATTTATCTTTTCCCTGCAGTCCTCTGGGCAGCTGGAGAGAGCTTGTAAAATGAGGCTTGTGTCGTGGTTTTTTTTTAATTTCTCTCTGCTTTGTTGGATCACTGTTGGTAGGAACTTTCCACGTCCGCTTCCACGGGAAAGCAGCCGCCTATCGCTGAGCCACAGAGAGCGAATTTTCCCTCCCAAGGTCTACACCCCTCCCACCGCCTTCGCCTTTGTTAGGCTGGACTATATTTAGACCGTTGGGCTTCATCTTCCTCCTTAGAGAGTGGGCTGGGAGCGGAGCAATCCATCCCTGCCCGCTGGCTTCAGCTGCCTGCGCTGCGGAGGGGAAGCCGGGGCCGGCATCGGAGAGGTTGGAGCTCGGGGGATGCGGCCGAGCTACTGCCTGGGGCTGGGCAGCAGCCGGTTCCGAGGGCACAATCGAAGGGCTTGGATCTCTGCATCCTCTGGATGGAGTCTTTGCAGGAGGAGCCCCCAGGCAGGTGATCGGGGCTGGTCCCAGCATCCCTGGGAGAGCACAGCGGGGCTGGTAGGAGGACACAGCAGAGTCTTATTTCTGTGTGTTTCCATGACTCTTCCACGCCTGTTAATGAATTTAAAATAAGATGCCGTGGAGGACTCGAGACACTTGGCACATCAGGGCTCCCTCTTCTTGCTCCAGCTCTGGCTGCCCTCAGCACCTCGCCCAGGTTGGAAGGAAGAAGTTGTGATGCCGGCTCTGGCCGCAGCCATAGATATTAGCCCTTTACAGCTCACAGCCAAGGAGTCGGGAGACACGACGTACGCACACCCTGTGAGGAACCGGGTTCCTAGACCTTGACTTAACCTTCACGCCAGCACAGGCACCTTCTCTGAATAGCCAGCGCACACCCAGCAAGACCCAAACTTTGCCCATCTCCTTCCAGCAACCCCTGGGACCTGCAGCCGGCCACTCACCCCACACCAGCACCCCCTGAGGAGACCTCTCCTCCTGGAAAAGTCGGTTAGGACCTACCAGGCTGTCCCTCCTGCTCCAAGATGGCAACAATCCCCTGCTCCTTGCGCTGCCCTGACAGCAAATTTCCCTGACATTCAGCCTACGCTTTCCTTTCCTCATTTCCACGCCTTTATATGCTGCTAACCTCAGCAGCTCCCCTCCCTGGGCGGCGTTTGGGCTCCGAGGAGCCTCGCAGATGGTTCTCGCGCCGCTCCCGCTCTCGGCTGCCCGCACGAGAGGGAGTGAAGCTGTTGGTGAGGTTGTAGTTCATGTTGCAGCTTCGTTTGAGGGCAAAGATGAAAAACCCTCTGTGCTGGGAGTGCTTATTGTTGCTGCTATTATGCAGCCCTTTTAAACTTGCCGTATAAATCATGCCCTCCAGCTCCTTGATTATGTTCCCGCTTCTCCTCTGAACTCTCTCCAATCCATCAGAATCGTTCCAGGAACCGGCGCGATATCGCAGGTGCAGCCTGGGGAGCCTTTCGCCAAGAGCTTCTGCTCCTCCGCGGCTCCCGGCACGACGCCCTGGTCCAGCGGTGCCCGGACGGCCCGGCCACGATGCCGGGATCTTGCCGGGCGGGTGACACTGCCGCCACAGACCCCCCTGTCCCCCAGCACCGCGCCTGCAAAGCGCTGGCGTCGCCAGAGCGATTTCAGACAATGCTTTGCCGTTAACAGCTTCTCTGGTTGCACTGTCATCTCCCATTAGAGGCCTTGGTAACTAGCACTTCATGAGGCTTTGCAGAATAATTTGTATGTTTAATACACCTCGAAAGCCCACGTCGGGCTGCAATTAAGGCGGGGGGAGGGAGCAGAGAGAAGAGGAAAAGCCAATCTCCCGCTGGCTGCGGAGAAGGCGCTGCTTTCCGCAGAGCCGCTCGGGCGGCGGGTGCCAGCCAGGCTGGAATTAGAGGCAAAAGCGTAATTTGTCATTTGCGAGCGTCAGCCAAAGCCGGGGCTGGTGAGAGGAGAAACGAGAGGCCTGGGAGCTCCTCGCGGGAAATTATCCTTGAAAGAGCGGCNGGGACACGGGGCCGGGCGGGATGGCGACGGGGGACAAGCGGCCGGGCAGAGCCATCGCACGTGAGTCGCTGCGGAGCAGATGCTGCAGCCTGGGCCAAAAACCAGCTCCACGCTCCACATGGGGAATAGGAAATTAGGAAATTCATTTTTCTGAGCACCGCTGGGCAGCTTCCCTTTGCCTCCGCTTGCTTTTGTTATCCATGGATGTTACAGAAAATAAACCAGTTAGGCAAAGACCAGCCCGGCCCCACCACAGCCCTCGCAGGAGCCAGGACTGGGAGGCGCGCACCGGCGTTTACGAGCTCGTCCCGTCGGCAAATGGAAAACCACCCGGCGACGCGGTCGTGGGGAACCCACAGAGCTCTCCTTATTTCACTAAACACAAACGCTGCCTCACATGAGGAGGTAGGAACCGTGGGGAGGAGAAAAGCCTCGAGTGAATTATGCAGCGTGAATTATTCTCCGAGCTCCGCACCGATCCAGATTCCGCTGCCGGTGGCAGGGAGTTTCCACTCGTCTCAGCTCGCGCAGGTCTGGGCTTGGAGGCGGCAAATGCCGAGCGTGACCTGCACGTCACCGTGGGCACAACCAGGCCCACGTCTCCTCCTCCCCCTGCCAGCTGTCCATGGCGAAGCAGCACGGGGAGGGACAGGGATCTTTGGTGACAGGGAGGCTGCAGCTCACCCATGTGCCAGGCAGGAGGGATTAGTGCCGGAATAAAGCTGAATCCCTCTTGTAAAATCGTGCAGATTAAATATTTTTAAAACCTGATCAAAAGTAGCGGTGTGCGTGGGAGCCAGGCATCCTCAGAAGCTGTCAGAAATACTCACTTGTTCCTTGGAGGCTTCATCAGAAGGTGCCAGCTCCTTCCTCGGCATCCTCGCGTAGCTGTGTGGGAATTTGCCTCGGGCAGAGCCGCCGCCGTTGTTTCAGGAGCGCACGGAGCCGTCTTGCAGAGTCCGTCAGGAGACCCATCAGCAGCTCAGACGGCTCCTGCGCCGCGGAGAACGGAGGACGTTCAAAGTCAAGTTGCCACTGAGCCTCACAAAACCATCCCAGCTCTACCCACTACTCCCTCCAGCCCTGCCAGGCTCCCCAGGCCAAGGTGACGCCGCCGTCACCTCCCTCCCCTGAGCTAAACTGAGACTCATCACCCAGAGATGCCGTGGTCCTTATCACGGTCCTGAGCCACCCGAGGTGCTGACACCCTGCTCTTGCTCCCTGCTCGCTGGGGTTTGCACAGGAGCAGGATCGAGGGGGATGAACCCAGAAAAGAGTGAACCTTTTAAGAGGCTCAGCTTCCGCCGTGCCTCACGGCTTCTGCTCGGCCCCTGGCTGCTGAAAGCTCAGTTCCCACAGCTCCCATTTGCTTTGGCTTTGCCGTAGGTGGCAGCAAATGGGGCGTCCGCACGGAGTCCGCCCGCCTTCCCCTTCCACTGCAGCTGCCCCAGAAACTCGGAGCTCTCCTGACTGGGGCTGTATTTTACTGGCACGGGAATGAACCCCTTTCATCGCCCAATTCCCAGCTCAGCTTTCCCAGCTTTTTCCAGAAGATGACAGGGGACCCAAGTGTCCCGGTCCCAGCTAGCCCTGCCTCGCTGCAGGAGCTCTCCCTGCACGCTTCTCCCAAGGCTTCAGCAAGGAGCTCCCGCCTTCCTCCTTCTCCACCCCAGGAGTCCTCACCAGATCTTGCCTACATGAGTTTTTTCCTGTGCTCTACTCAAGTCTGTTCCTCCCAGTTATCCTCCCAGGGCTGCCCCCCGCAAATCCCCCGAGCTGTGATTTATGCCCTTCATATCCTCATCCCTCGCCATGGATGTCGGCGAGCCCAGCCAGGCAGATTTAGCTCTTTTAATCTCTCTTCATAAGTCAATCCCTTCGGCCACTTAATCATTTTTGTTGTTCTCCTCCGAATTCCCATCGAGATGGTTTGTCTCGCAAGCGCCTGATGCATGGTCATATATTTACCAAAACTTCAGCAGCTTAGCGCGGAAATAACGCTGTGCGGAGGCCGTTTAATCGCCTGCAACCCAAGGAGTCGTTAAGCTCCTGATGAAATGCCAAGCGGCTCCGTGGGCTTCTGGCGCGGGTCAAAGCCCAAGGCCCGTGTGCTGGGCCAGCTCGGCTGCGAGAGCGTGGAGACGGTTGGACTTGATTAAAAAGTTGAAACGGTTGGACTTGATCTTAAAGGTCTCTTCCAACCAAAACGATACTGTGATTCTGTCAGATGGAGTTTGGTCATGCTGGATGACTCGTGGTGGACATGGCTGAAAGGGGATGGTGCCTGGGGCATCGAGCTCTGCCAAATAACCTTTGGTGGCCAAAAAAGCTCCACCACTGCAAACACCCACATCACCCACGGTGGCAAGGGCTGTGCCCCGTGGTGTGGCACACCGGTGGAGGGATGGCACAGCCCAGCTGGGTGCAGGTCACCCCAACACCAAGCCCCATGCCACACTCGCTGGGTTTCATCACTCTTTTCTAGGACAGACCATCAGAAGATGGCCCGAAGATGGCCAAGATCAGGCTGGTTAGGGCTTTGACTTACCTGGTCTAGTGGAAGGTGCCCCTGCCCACAGCAGGGGTTTGGAACTGGTCCCTTCCAACCCAAACCATTCCATGATTCTATGAAGATGAGATGAGGGAGCTGCTTTCCTGTTGCTTCTCTAGCCCAGCTTTCTTGAGATGCTCTTAGAAGTGGGAGGTCTGCAGATAGTGTGTGAAGGCTGGGAAAAGCCACCTGGCCGAGGGGCCCGTCGCAGAGGAGCAGGGCATATGGAAACGGTTCGGGCAGGCTTTGATCCTGGCGGAGTCGTTCGGAGGAGGACAGGCGGGCGGTGGGAGTAGCCAGAGCAGAGAGGGAGCACGGATGGGCTTTGACCTCGCTCTGAAACATCAGAAAACATACTTAAGGCTTCACAATCAAAATATTCCTCCGGCCCCTGAATTCCCCAGTCAGTTCAGGCTTGAATTTACAGCCCAGGAGCCCACAGGCCAGGGGCTGCCAGCACGTCCACCTGCTCTTTTCATGGAAAAAATCTTCCTTGTTTTTTCCAGCCTCCAAAACACAGATTGGAGGCCACCTCTATACTCAAAACCAGGTCAGAGACACCCAGGCTGTGGAGCTGAGGGAAAAGCCTCCACCTCCCAGCTCGTTGGCACATCAGAGCCCTCATGTGCAGGAGTGGGGTGAAGGAAGAGTGAGAAAAGATGTCCCAGCCCTGGAGTCCTTCCAGAGGAGGGATCATTGATCTGGGAGACAGGAGAAGACCCCAGATGGCTGCTCAGCCCTCCCTGGGCAGAGGAGTTCCTCTGATGCCCATTCCCATGGTGGTGAGCACCTCCCAGGCCAGCTCTGAGCACCGGGGTCCACAGGAAGGCAGAAACTCTCAGAAACAAAGAACATGGTGAAAATTAAGGCTGACAGCAGGAGACGAGGTGTGAGGGTCCTCGACATCCCCTCCAGGAGGTCTCCCTGGTAGCACCCAAAGCTGACCAGACTTTGCCCCAGTTTCTCACAGGGGTGACTCCTCTGAGCAGACCAGGGTGAGGGTTCCACTGCCCGGTCCCAGCAGCTCTGGGCCAGCTGGGTGGCAGAGTTTACATTTTTCATCACCGTCCCCCTCCCTCTTCCTTCCCTGTTCCCTGATATTTATAATTTCCCCTCATAATGCCCTTTTTTGTTATGAGATAAAAGCCTCTCCCACTCCCTCTGACCATCAACAATAGCTCCCAGCCCACCAGCCTCCGCCAACGGGCTCTCTAAAGCCAAGTTCCAGCCAACTCTTTCTCCTCCCTGCCCAAAGTGGACATTCTGGTGTCCCTGGGGAGTCAAGGAAGGTGCCTGAGCCCCCCAGGCCACCCAACCCAGGGCAGGAGCATCCTCAGCACTGCCCTTCCTGGGGGCTCAGCTCCACACTCCCAAATCCAGCCCTGGTTTGGAGACACAAACTCTAAAAAAAAGGAACAAAAGAAAAAAAAAGGAAGCTTCCAGTCAAGGAGACCTGCCTGGGCTTTTCCCAGCAAAGCTGCTGGTGAGGGGTCATCTCCCCTTTTCTTGGGAGGCGAGAGCACATTCAGATGAAAGCCCTTCTGGAGTAAGATACACCCAGGTGTAATCCAGTCACTCACAGAATCGTTTTGGTTGGAAAAGACCTTTAAGATCCCTTAAAGGAGGGATCTTAAAGCCTTGGAGAGCACAGCAGGAGAGCTCAGGAACCTGCTCCTTCCCGGACACCCAGCAGCCCCCGCTTCCCCAGCCCCTCCGTCTGATGGAAACTCTATCTCTGCAAACACTTGCTCCCTTTATCTCTCTCTTTTTTTTTTTTTTTTTTTTATTGGGAGGCCTTGGAAGAGAGGGAATCAGAGGGGGCTGGCACGTCCCCCCTCCCCCCTTGTCTCTCCCGAATAAAGGGATGCAGCTGGTGAGGCAGCACTTTCTGGAGCACTATGGATGGGGTGAGAAAGTCATTACCTGCCTTGGGTTTCACTGTGGGAATGGCTGCACCTTCCAGCGGGAAACCCGCCTGTCTGGGGGGACCGGGGAGGGGGAAGTGAAG